>JAPKLY010001183.1:39350-59530 GCA_026898435.1 Prunella vulgaris
TTTTCAAAATCCTTTACAAGCGTTTGAAAAATGTTTTTAATCTGAAAGTTAGTAGGATTAGAACTGATCATGGTAAGGAATTTGAAAATGGCATGTTCACTGATTTTTGTGAAAAAAAAGGTATTGTACAAGAGGTTTCCTCTCCTAAAACTCCACAACAAAATGGCATAGCTGAAAGAAAAAATAGGACATTGCAAGAAATGGCTAGAGTCATGCTAACTTCAATGAATGTGTCTAAAAGATTTTGGGCTGAAGCATTGAATGCTGCATGTCATGTGTCTAATAGAGTCTTCTTTAGACCAGGTTGTTCTATTACTTCTTATGAGCTATTGTACAAAAGGAAACCTAACTTGAAATATTTTCACACCTTCGGATGCTTGTGCTACATTCTAAATGATAGAGATTACTTGACCGAGTTCGATTCTAAGAGTGTCAAAGGACTGTTCTTAGGTTATTCTAAGAATAGCAGGGCTTACAGGGTTTACAATCTTAGAACAAGAATTTTGCAAGAATCTGTGAACATAGTATTCAATGATGTTCCAAATATTTCAGGTAAAAAGGTGGAAGAGGACATCTCTGAATTGATGGAAATCACAAGTATCACTGAACCAGTGAAAAGTGTTGAACCAAAGGCGACAACATCTCCAGCGACATCAGATGCAGATTCAGAAGATGATGAGAATCAGTCACCCAGAACTCCTGGACAAACCCTTGTTCGTAGATACAAGAAGGATCATCCTTCATCACAGATCATAGGTGAATCCTCTGTTGGTGTTCTCACAAGAAGAAAATGTAAAATGGATGAGGTAGTACGTTCGGTTTACATGTCTAATATATGCACTCAGGTATGTACTCAAGGTTATTTTTCTTTTATTGAACCCAAAAATGTGTCTGAAGCTTTGAAAGATGAAAGTTGGATTGAGGCTATGCAAGAAGAACTTGAACAATTCACTAGAAATGATGTTTGGACTCTAGTACCTTGATTTTCAAACATGAATGTAATTGGAACAAAGTGGATTTTCAAGAATAAGACTGATGAATCTGGTAATATAGTAAGAAAGCTTGTTGCACAAGGATATACACAAATTGAAGGAATTGATTTCGATGAAATATTTGCTCCTGTTGCTAGGATAGAATCTATTAGACTTCTATTATCTATTACATGTTTTATTGGTATTAAATTGCTTCAAATGGATTTTAAGGCATGGTGTTTTACTTGAGGAAGCTTTTGTAGAACAACCAAAAGGTTTTGTAGATCAATTTAATCCTGATTATGTGTATAAATTGAAGAAAGCTTTGTATGGTTTGAAACAAGCCCATAGAGCTTGGTATGGTAGACTTACTGATTTCTTACCACAATTTGGATTCATTAGAGGTGAGGCTGATAGAACTCTTTTCATTAAGCATGATACTAATGGTTTCTTGATTGAACAAATATATGTTGATGACATTGTATTTGGTGCAACATCACAAGAATTGATTGATAACTTTGTGAAAGCTATGACTACTACTTTTGAAATGAGCATGGTTGGTGACCTAAATTACTTTTTAGGACTACAAATCAAACAAAGTGATAGTGGTATTTTCATTTCACAAAGTAAGTATGCTAAAAATTTAGTGAAAAGATTTTGTCTTACTGATGCAAAGCCTATGAAAACTCCTATGGGAACTTCACAGAAACTGTGCAAAGATGATGTTGGACAAAGTGTTGACCACACTCTGTATCGATCTATGATTGTCAGTTTACTGTACTTAACTTCCAGTAGACCTGACATTATGTACAGTGCTTGTGTGTGTGCCAGGTACCAAGCAAATCCCAAGGATTCTCACATGAAGGCTGTGAAGAGGATCATCAGATATGTGAGTGGCACAAGTGACATGGGATTGTGGTTTTCAAAGGACACAAATAGCACACTAGTGGGCTATAGTGATGCTGACTGGGCTGGTGACTGTGATGATAGGAAAAGCACTAGTGGTGGTTGTTTCTACATGGGTAACAACCTTGTTTCTTGGCATAGTAAAAAGCAAAAGTGCATTTCGCAATCCACTGCTGAATCTGAGTACATAGCTGCTGGTAGCTGTTGTACACAACTCATATGGCTTAAAAAGATGCTAGATGATTATGTACTTGAGATAAATACACTGATAATTTTCTATGATAACACAAGTGCGATAAACATTTCAAAAAATCTGGTACAACACTCGCTCACAAAACACATAAGCATTAGACACCATTTTTTAAGAGATCTAATTGAGAAGGAGATAGTTAAATTAGAGTATATATCCACTGAAAAATAGATAGCTGACATTTTCACAAAAGCACTAGATTTTGAGAGGTTTTCTTCACTTAGAAAATCTCTTGGACTCTGCATTCCTTGAAAATCTGTGTGTGATGTTGCTTCGAGTGTTACTACACTTGAAGCAACACTACTGTATTTTTATCATTTTATTTCGTAATTGAGTAGTTCTGTAACTTATACTGTTTTTGCTAACCATATTCTGACGTGATGTGATCTCAAAGGTTTCGTACTGGACATACACAACAAAAGTACAAGTTCTAAAAAATCAAAGGTCTAAACATGCTGAGTAACTAGGCACACGGGACTGACAATCACGATGTGTTCTTTTCAAAAGGCTGTTTAGTTTCCTAAAAGAAAAGAAGAACACTCTTGAATGATCGTTGAGTAACTAGAAACACGGGGCTGGCAACCACGATGTGTTCTTTTCAAAAGGTGATTAAATTCTTGAGAATAAAAAATGCATAAAAAAATATGTATGTGTCCCTACATTATAAACCATAATTGATCTAAGTCTCAGAATATTTTTAGCATTTACATAATGAATTATTTAATTATTTTAATTATGATAATAGTGTGATAATTATATGGTATTAATTAATTAATTAATTTAATTAAATTGTTGGTTATTTTTTAATTTCAATAACTACCCCACTTTCATTCCACTTTCTACACTAACACATCATGGGTAGTTATTTAGATAATGGTGGATATTTTTCTCTTAATTAAACTGCTCCTAATCTTCAAAATTCTCTTATAAATTGAAGTTCTTCATTATGTGTTAAATATGTGATTAATGTGCCGTTTCTTTCATCTCTTGTGTTCATGCATTAAAATGTTTTAAAAATATCAAAAGTTGCTTTTTGTCTCACGCATATCAATGAAGCATAAAAAGCCTCCTATTCCATCTTCCTCACAAAAACTCCCACATCAAACCACTGAAACACCTAAAACCCCTGAAAATGAAAACCCTCTCATCACTCTTGCTACTATGGACGAAAATATGACTAAAGATATTGCTCCCAATGTCTGTGCCGATGCCACTGCACCAGCATCTGCACCTCCAATTGCATCCACCATGGCATCACCGGCGACATTGATTGTACAGACACCACTTCCCGTTCAAGTTCTTCTTCCATTAGGTACATCTGATACTCAATGTGAAACCCTAGCTTCTCAATTAGATGAGTTCCTGTCTATAGAATAGAAGAAAATGTTGAATCCCCTGCTGCTAGTATTGTTCATACAAGCCCTAACATTCCTATTGCTAATGAAAATGTTGAACCTAGCTTTGATAATGTGTCTGCAATCCCTGTACAAGTCCCATTTTCACAATCACCCACTCACACTTCATCACATATATCATCCCCATCCTCATCACCACCTGTGCCCATACAATCCAAAGTCACAAAAGCCACTGGAAAAGGAAAATTGGACCAACCCGTAGATCAAATAGGAATTTAAAAAAGACAGGTTTTGGTGATTCAAGCTCAATGAAGAAAGACAATACTTCTATTGTCATTTTTGATACTGAAGAAGAGGCTGCTGATATCCCTACCCCAATGGAGGTTGATGAACCTACCATTTCTGAGGATAATGTGACTATTGCTGATATGTGCAAAGGACTGAAGAAGAGGAGAAAATTCAAAGCTGCTGCTCCCAGTGTTGCCACCCATGAGGCAACACCTGCTGCTGTTCCAGAACAGGGTGATCCAGAACCTGATATTAGCTCTTCATCATCCTCTGATGAAGAAACTGATGATAACCCTGAAGCTGAGGAAACTGGTGAATAGGTTGATGATGATGAACAGGCTGAAACTAATGAAGAATCCAATGATGATGAAGATGCTGAGGACCAAGAACAATCTGATGGTGATGATGAATAGAATTCTGAAGCTGGTAGTGATGAATGTGATTATGATGTGGAGAACTATGACATTGATAACTTCTACTTTGTTGACTCCAAAAGCCGATACAAGAAGTTTGCCAAAAAGGATATGATACATGAGAGGAGGATGAACAACAAAGACCTTGAAGAATTCAATCTGATTCCCTTCTTTGAGGAAAGGAGTATGCTGCATACAATGAGGTACTCTAGTTCTTTTTGTAGTACATGGATTTGTGAATTCTATGCACATATATGTTCTACAATGATGAAGAGTACTAGTCCTAAGTTTGGTAGAGTGTTGTTTAGAGGATCCATTTATGACATTTCTCCTGCTACAATTAATGAGTTTCTTGGAACTGTTAATGCTGATAATGTTGTTGAGGAGACTGATATGGATGAGATTACTTGCTCTATCACTGGTGGAATTCTGACCAAGTGGCCAAAGTAGTTGTTCACAGCAAGCTTGACTAGTCTGCACTCAATCCTTCACAAGCTTTGTGTCTACAACTGGATGCCTTCCTCCAATACCACAAGAGTCACTACTGAACATGCTTGTCTGATCTACAAAATTGCTAAGAATCTGCCCTTCAATCTTGATGAGATTATTTATGCAAACATGGTTGGGTTCGGTGGAAAAGTGTCCAAGATTGGAAAGTTGCCATATCCTGCTTTGATTCACGGGCTTTTGATGAATCAAGGAGCTACTAGGAATGATGGAGATCACTTGACCACTCGACCACTGATTCTTGGTATTGCTAAGGTTCTGCTAGAAGGTAATCGTGTGATTGATCTGCCTTACAACCCTCATGCTGCTGCATCTGCCTCTATTCCTGCCACTGATGAACCGAATGTTGCCCCTACGGTTGGCAACACTCCTACTCGCACTGCATCTACTTCCACAACTGGTGAGGTAGTATCTGTTACTATTCATCGTAGGTACATTGAAGAACAGGCTGCTGCTCTTGCCAAGCAGGTCTCACAGCTCAGACTCCAACCCACTTCTCTTAACAGGCAGGCTGATATACTTGAAGAAATGAGCACCTTTTGGAAATCCCTCCTATCCACATCCAGAGGGGGAGATGTACCAACTAATGCACAAACAAATGAACCTACTGCTGTTGATCTGGATCTGGCAATGTTGTGATTGAGGATATAACTGATGAGGTTAATGCTGCTGCTGGTAATGATGCTCCTGGTGTTGCCATCCCTGAGGCAACACCTGCAGATCCTGTCAATGCTGATGTTGATGCTACTGAAGCTGCTACTTAGGGGGAGTTCTCAATGTTAGGGGGAGAATTGCTGCTGCTGGAGTTATCTAACTCTGTTCTGATCACAAGTTCTATCCCACTAACATTGCTAACTATTTGAAGTTGATGTAACTTGAATACTGATACTTATTCTGCCCTTGTTTTTTACTCTGATTCTGTTCCTTTGTTTTAGTATTGAATTGATAGCATTTAGGTTGTCTTTCTCATTGTTACTGTCACACCCCAATATTAATAGGTTCTAATTATCATGCAACGGAAGACTTATCTAATACAGATTAAATATTCAGGAAAGTTTTAGTGCGCGACAAAGAGAATAAAATCTCTTTAATCACTCTTTTAGAAGTTAAAGGACCAAATTAACTACATATACACAAGCATTGCAACGACATAAACCTAACACAATTAATCATATAGAAATGTGTATAAATTATTTAACCATAAAATATCAAGGGCACATACTCTAATCATTTGCCAATGTCCAAGTAACTTAACTATTTTAAATTCCCATAAAATTTCTGTTGCGCGTCTTGAAGAAGGACAAATTATTTGAAATACTTATTTAACTCCGAAAATTATGAAAATTTTTACACAAGTCCTAGACTTACTATATTTCATGAAAATAGTTTTTATAAAATTTATTTTATACAAAAAAATTCCCAGATTTACGATTTTGGCAAAAACGGAGAGTTTTGACATCTATTTTTAAAAAAAATCACATCTCACTCATACCTAATCCGATTTGAGCAAGATTAGATGTGTTTTAAAGCTGGGTCATCCTAGTTTTTGATTATTTAAAAAAATTACCAAAACTTTACATGAGAATTTCCAGAAATTTTTTCCAAACTCACTGTATTAATAAGGAATCCATGCCATTTTTAAACTTAAATGATTAATAGTAAAAATTCAGATTATAAACATTCAATGTCCTGAGATTCGTACTAAATAAAAAACATTCATACACAAAACATACATTTTCGTTAACTGTAGTAGAGAAAATCAAATAATAATAAACGAGTACATAAATAATCCTATTTGACTCTATTATATGCCAAAATCCACATTACAAAAGCACATATAACACATTCACACTACACAAAAGAAAATTTTGGAAAATGACTTACTGACCTACTGACCACTTTACACACATATATTTAATTTATAACTCTACCATATGGTATATGCCTGAACAGAACAAAAGAATCAAATAAACATGAATTCCAAATGAACGTTCAATCCACAAATATTCTTTCCATAAAAACTAAGCTTAATCAATGTCCAGGAAGTTCAAATTAAAGCCATTGAAACCTACTAAACTACTGGTCCATAAATTCCATGAAATACTTAATTAGCAAACATGCAATATGAAATACTTATCACGACTTCTCAGTTCCTTTCCCTTTTTCCCTTCCTCCACCACGCCTCGGCGATCACTCATCGTCGTATCCTGCAAAATATATAATTGAATGGGGTGTGTAATTGAAACAATCACTCAGTAGGGTTAGAGTTCTCAAATTAATTCAAGGACATAACACATTTCACATACCCATTAACCTCGTAATACATTCTAGGATACGATAAACATCATTCCTCTCTTATAGGATATGGTATCACCGTTCCTCTTCTTAAACCTCGTAAAATTGCATGGAAGGTAATTATCTCAACCCAAATTAAGATTAGAACTCATACCGTTCACCTTTGTATTTAAACCCCACCTTTTGTTTTCAAAACTTTGACGAAAAGTCGCTGTAAATATTTGTTATGGTGCTCTTTCGTCGAACTGCTCTACACCTTACAACCTTAAGCATATGGCAGTACCAAACATTAGGGATGAACTCAAATCGACAGCGGAAGTTGGGAAAAGAAACCTGCCGACTGAAGACTCGAACAATAAAAGGACAGAATAGGAAGAACTTACCTTTGAATTGATTCCTAGACTTGCTGCACTAAACTGCTCTCGAAGGAAGAAATGAGAAAAATGCCGCCTATTCTTTTCTTTGCAGAAAGAAGGAAATTTGAAACTGATGTTTATACTCTTAAAAGATCTCGGATTGAAAGGAAAGAAAACGAAACCTCTCGACAGTTTAGACTCTATAGTTTTATAGAAGATATGAAATTCATCATGTATATCTGTATACACGTAGGTATCTCTCAATCATATCCGTAAAAATCTCAATCCTTAGTTGCTAATGACGATTTTGAATAATAGGAGTGGGAAGACCGATGACCTATTCTAACTTATTCCCCAAGATATTAATCATAATCGCTGAAATTGAATCCACTTTGGCCGAAAATATCTAACTCCTTAAAAGACTAATTTATCTTAAAATTAATTTACACCTAATATTTCATAATCACTTAAATAAATAAAAACCTTAACCTCTTAACTAATCCGTATATATAATTGTATACTTAAATCCTAAAAAGAAGTCAAAGAATACATCTTATCCTCAATTTGAATTTAAATTAATAACTCCTAATTAACTTAATTAATAATTTAAATCCTAATTAGACAATAATCCACGAAATAATAATAATAATAATGAGGAGCCACATAATACTTCAAAATCTGCCACTACATAATTACTAATTAGAAGAGATAAATTCTATCTAATTCACAAAGTCATTCTTACCCTCAAGATAAATAAATAATTAAATAAAACTTAATATCCAAATTAAATTCTAAATCCCATAACTTAGTAAGGGGTCCAACATAATTCTAACATGCCCAAAAATCAAAATAACAATCTTAATATATATACTTAATGGGCTCTATCTCAAAATTAGTCCATAAACTTTTAAAAGCCTCAAAGAACATAAAGGACCAAAATTAAAACATAATCGAAAAAGGTCGAAACTACTACTTAAACTAAAAATGTACTTATTTAAGTTGGGCGTTACAGTTACTCATGGAGAATTTTTGTTGTGCATTTATCATACTCTGTTTAGATGTGCACCAAGTTCTTATATATAAATACACTGCTTCAAACTAACATTTGTTGTGCCTTTGTCATAAACTGATTTTGTGTGCATCAGGTTTAGTGTTTGCGGATAGGTGTGATTGGGGGAGATTGTAGATGTGAGTGTTGAGACCAGTGCTATCACATCTCGAATCACACCCATCCTCCAGCACATACTCCAGGATATTTGTTCTAACGACTAACTTTTTAGTGTTGTTCAAATTATCTTTGCTATCATTTCAGGTCAACATCCTTCAGGAAACATGTTCCAGTGATTAACTGCTTAGTGTTAGTTTAATGGTCATCCTTGGTACTGTCCCTGGTCAACAACAGTCAACGGCGGTTATTCCCATGACCTAAAATATTCTTTATACACCTGGAAGGATCTGGAACATAGTGGAAGGACCTGGAATCAAAGGAACTGAGAGTTAAAGAAAGGAAGTTACATGGAATTTACCTCAACTCCTACAAAAGTGGATCTCAACTTCTCTCCATGATTTCCACTTCATTGATGGACGGATCATCATTCCAATTCTATATATAGAAGAGGAATACATCTAGAAACCAAGAGAGAGAGACCCCACACTACGTACTGAAGCATAGAGCATTTATAGGAATCTATTTTTACGGTTTTAGTGTAGTGGTTTCACATGTGTTGTTACACTCTGTACAACACTGTGTATATTATTATTGAAGGTGCTGGTGCGTGTGATTGAAAATGTTTTAGAGAAGTGTTGTTAAAAATGTCGGCAACATAAATAACAACACTACACAGCGGAAGACTTAAACGCACACTTTTGCAAAGGGATATCAAAATTTTCATAGGCTATACAAAATGTATAGACTCTGCTGCCTCACTAGCAGAGAAACTTCACTATAACTTGTAGTGACACAAATACAAGGTTTACACAAGAAACCAAAATTCAAGGCAGCACAAGACCTACACAAGATCACACAAGGATCTAAACAAGACCTATAAGAATAGACCTAAACAAAACCTAACACGTCTATGTTCAGCCGAATGGATTGTTAGATCAAACAATGAATGTTGTGAACAATGCCGAGACTAATGTTCCCAACATTCTGATGAACCGTGTATAACCTAGAATCTAGTGAATGACACATGATCCGTTCAACTCTGAATTATACTTTTCGGCCATATTATGAAATGATGAAGTGGTTCTCTATTTATAGACGTGAATAATGTGCTCTCCACTCCATGATGAAGCCAAGTAGTGGGCTTCAAAATAATCGCCCATAATGATAACTTCCAAGTTAGTGGGTATCGCTCTACTCAAGCAATGGAACCGCCTGACGTTCTAGAACCTTCCGGGATCTTCACGTCTTCAACTGCCATGCCTAGACAAATAACATAACATGGAAAAATCATTAGGAAAGTTAGTAGAAAGGGCGAATTCTGATGTTGTCTAAAATGATGGCAATACATTGCATAACATTTTTTGTCAACATCTACAATCTCCCCCAATTTGGCCTTTCTACTACAACACACTGATGTTGATCATAATCAAATAAATTTGATTAAAATTGATCAGAGTTATGTAGAAGAAATGATAAAATTTTCATCAAACGAAGTGATGAAAATTTTTATTCGAACCAAATAAAATAAAGCAAGTAAAAAGATAGTTTTGTGGACATAAAGCCCAACATAAGGTGCTTATGGACCAAAAGGTTAACTATCAACCAAAACAAGTTTTCCAGACATAAAGCACAACATAAGGTGCTTATAGACCAAAAGGATAACTATAAACCAAAACACAAATCAGAGCATATAAATTAAAAACTAAATAGAGAAGGTTCATAAAGCATACAAACAATGCTTTTGACCTAGCAAAACATGAAAAAGAATAGCCTAATCTAAGAACTGTTTTTAGGCTATCAACAATATAACAACTTAAAAAAAAAAAAAAACAGAGTCTCAGCATAATAATGAAAATTCAAATGAAGTAAAGGAACAGCTGCAACAACAAGGACAGGCACAAACTCCCCCATACTTCGAACATCATCATACAAGCTCAACTTTGGATTCAGGACATCATCAGGAATAGGTTGTGTGACCCCAACCTCATCAGCAACCACCTCAGCAACAGTGTCTGCAACAGCCTGCCTTAATATGTTGGCATCATCTTGAACAGCATTTTCAGCAAAAACTTCATTTCCTGGTTCTTCTGGATCTACATCAACCTCCATGTCCTGTAACTGCACTCCCCCAGAATTTGTACGTGCATCAACATCAGGAGCTACTCCCCCTGTTGGAGTGGAAAGGAGATTCTCCCAAAATGCTTTTCTAATTTTCAAATCCTCCACATTTGCCAGAAAATTATCAATTGTGGTCTGCAAAGAGGAAATTTGATCAAGAATATAAGAGGGAATTAGTTGGACAGAAAGAATGGATCCTCCAGGTGACATTTTGGCATTAATGTTGCCAACACATTCAGCAGCATGTGAGGCAGAAGGTTGGTTCTGATCAGTGTTGGCTGGATTCACACCGGGCAAAGGAACATCAATCACCCTTGGTCCTCTGAGCAAGGTGTGAGAGATTCTGAAGCTGGCTTGAAAACTGCTAATTGTTTCATTTGCTGGCCTAACAAATTCTTTATCTTCTAGCAACAATGAGATCAAACATGGGTAGGGTAGCAACCCCTTCCCAGAGATAGGACCAGTATAGCTCAGCATATTTCTGAATATTGTTTGCCCCAAATCAAACTGGAATTTTGTACAAAAGGACAGCTTGTTCCTTTGTAAAAATTGTAGTATTGGTTGAAGGCAACCAATTATAAACAACCAACTTATGCAGGATAGAGAACAAACTTGTCAGCTTGGAAGCACTAAGTCTATTCACCCAAGTAGATACCAAACCACCAGTCAGCACAGAAATCACACCATTCATATCTTCAATTACAGGTTCAACACAATTTCCAGATTTCAGAACACCATTAATCACTCTAGGATTCAACATTATTCTCACATTCCTAAACCAAGTAGTGCCATAGAACTTAGAGTTTTCCCTTCTAGTATGTGCATGAAAGTTAGCATAAAACTCATAAATCCACTCAACAAAAGCATTCTATCTTCCAAGTATCTGACCATCCCAAGTTTTTCAAAGTCAGAAACTTTGATCAACTTCTCAGTAATCAACAACCTAGACCTAATCTCCTTAAATCTCTTGCTTTCAACATTATGATACTCCTCATCCTTATCAGGCCTAGCATCATCATCATCATCATCATCATTACCAGAGTTAGAATGTACCTGAACCTCTTCATCTTGATAAGATGAATCTGAGTGTTGTTCAGAATGTTCCTCATCATCTTCTGATCTATCAGACCCTGATGTTGCCATCGGAGAGGCAACATCTTCAGCAGCATTTATGGGAACATCGTGCAGGACAACCTTTTCTTTCCCTTTCTCTTTACTTGATGATCTTTTCTGTGCTATGTACTGATTCTAAGGATTGTTCATGCTGGAATCAGTCTCTTCTGAGCTTTCTTTGTTTCCAGCTGGAGCAGGGGAATCCTCTTGTTCTTCATTCGGGCCAAAAACTTTGATGGGGTTAGAAACAATCCCATCCTCAAGCACTTTTCTCCTCTTCTCAGAATAGTTAACTCTTTTCCCCCATTGTCCTGTAGGAAACCCTTCGTTTACCTCTAAGAACTGTCGTCTTTCCACGGCCACGACTTCGAACTTATTGGAGCCGTTCTCCCAGTTGCAAAGATTCGCTGGAGCCTTTAGAGTCGCTGGACCCAATGTCCGAGTCTGCTTCTTCCTCTATAGCTCATTCATCGACATAGTCTTCTGGGTGCGCTATCTTTTCACTGGTTCTAAGTCAATCACACTCTCCCCCACAACGATTAAGGGGTAGTCGTTTGAAGGCAGAGTTGATTGTATGCAGCAACCATGTCATCCATTGTCGCGTCCGCTGGAAGTTTGATTTCAATCGAACAAGTTTCAAGTTCTTTTTGTGTGGGTTTGGACGATTCAGCAGCAATAGGAGTTATGGAAGAAGAAGGAGCCATTTCGGCTTGGATTGAGAGAGGATTTGTGAAGGTAAGAGTTTGAGGGACAGTAGGAATCAAAACTTCCATCGAGCCGATAGTAATCTACGGCGATGTTGGTGCCAATGCCTGAGCATTTTCACCGGTATTCTGGGTTTTAGGTGAGGTAGCCATGGAAGTAAGGAGTTTCAGAGGGTTTTCTTGGGTTTTTGGATTTGATTTCGACTGAGAGGAAAGTGAAGAAGCAGAGTCTTGAGACGCCATCTAATCAAATCAGAGAAAAAAGAGAAATAATATTAAAATAATCAAAACAAAATAATTAAAACTTAAATGAAATGAGGAAGAAGAAGTGATACAACACATAAGAACAAATAATACCTTTTTCCAATCTAATGCAAACACGTGAATTAACTAAGGCGGTATTTGATATAAGGCAAAAATGATATGTAATATGAGATCTAATTTATAGAGTTATGAATTGGAATTTATTTTTGAAATTTTTCAGCTTGAAGAGCACTACCCATAATTGTGATATGGTGGTGTAAAACACCACCCATCATTTAGAAAAATAAGGAAGTGGGAAGTTTAGGAAATAAAATTAAATAACTACCCATTACACTACACATAATTAATTAAATAAATTTAGAGAATTAATTCACATAATTAAGACTTAATAAAATTAAAATTCAGAAAATAAATAACTATCAAAGACTTAGTCAAATTTTCGTGCCCTAACAAATGTTGTCAAATATGTCGGCACACACACATCTCAACACGGATTTTACATGAATTTGCTTCATTAGTGTTGCCCCAATTTTTTTTACAAAACACTATTTTAGTTCATATTGATCCATCTTTTCAAAAGAGAGCATCGTCGTAGTCAACTCCGTGTCCCATAGTTACTCAATGGATTATGAACAAATTGATGCAATTTTCATCACCTTTTAAAAGAGAGCATCGTAGTCGCGAGCTCCATGTCCCGTATTTACTCAGTGATTTAGCATCTTTTAGTGAATATTTTTTTAACGACATTTAAGAGATGTGTGTCCAGGACTTTCAAATGTCCAACATGCATGCTCGAAAATAATAACACATCTAATCAAGTTATAAAGTAACTGAAATATAAAAATACTTAGTCAAACTTATGAGAACTAATAAATGTTGTCACATATGCTGTCACCATTTGCTACAACACTCGTCATAATTTTAATTAATAGTGCATAGACCAAGAGATTTCTTAAGAGATGAAAATCTTTGGTCATCAAGGGCTTTTGTAAAAATGTCCGCAAGTCAGTAGAAATATATTCTAACTTCACAATTTCTTTCTCTACAAGATCTCGAATAAAATGATGCCTTATACTAATATGCTTAGTTAAAGAATGTTGCACATGATTTTTTGAGATATTAATTGCACTAGTATTATCACACATAACAGTGAGCATTTCACAATTTAAACCATAATCATCAAACATTTTTCTTAACCAAAGTAATTAAGTACAACAACTCCCTGTTGCAATATATTCTGACTCGGCCGTGGATAGAGAAACATAATTTTGCTTCTTGCTATGCCAAGAGATTAAGTTGTTTCCCATGAAGAAACAACCTCTACTCGTGCTCTTTCTATCATCACTATAACCTGCCCAATCAACATCACTATAACCTAGCAAGGAATTGTTTGTATCTTTGCTATACCAAATACCAAGATCACATGTGCCGGTAACATATTTGATAATCCTTTTGACGGTATTTAAATGTGACTCTTTTGGATCAGCTTGGTATCTTGCACATAAACATA
Source organism: Prunella vulgaris (assembly GCA_026898435.1). Lineage (NCBI taxonomy): Eukaryota > Viridiplantae > Streptophyta > Magnoliopsida > Lamiales > Lamiaceae > Prunella > Prunella vulgaris. The sequence continues at coordinate 53,569 of JAPKLY010001183.1, forward strand.
CACTAAACATAATGTCCGGTCTACTAGCAGTTAGGTATAAAAGACTTCCTATCATCGATCTATATAATGTTGGGTCAACATTTTTGCCAACATTATCTTTAGACAATTTTTGAGATGATCCAATAGGAGTTTTCATGTGTTTAACACTTTCTAAACCAAATCTTTTAACCAAATTCTTTACATATTTACTTTGTGAAAAGAAAATTCCATCTTTAAGTTGTTTGATTTGAAGACCTAGAAAGTAATTCAAATCACTAACCATGGACATTTCAAATGTTGATGTCATTTCATTCACATAGTCTTTCAACATATAATCACATGTAGAACCAAAAACAATGTCATCAACATATATTTGTGCAATCGAAATTTTAGAATTAACATGCTTGATGAATAAAGTTCTATCAGCTTCTCCTCTTAAAAAACCAATTTGAATAAGAAAATCAGTTAACCTACCATACCAAGCTCTAGGAGCTTGTTTAAGACCATATAAAGTCTTTTGCACTTTAAAAACAAGGTTAGGAAAATCTAACTTTTCAAATCCTTTAGGTTGCTCAACATATGCTTCTTCATTTAAAATGTCATTTAAGAAAGCAGCTTTAACATCCATTTGATGCAATTTAATATTAATGAAACATGCAATTGCAAGTAATAGTCTTATAGACTCAATTCTAGCTACAGGTGCAAATGTTTCATCAAAGTCAATTCCCTCAACTTGAATATAGCCTTGAGCAACTAATCTAGCCTTATTCCTAACAATATTGCCAGATTCATCAGTTTTAATCTTGTATATCCATTTAGTTCCAATCACATTAACATTTTCGGGTCTAGGAACTAAAGTCCATACTTCATTACGCTCAAATTGATTTAATTCCTCATGCATGGCATTTATCCAATTCTCATCTTTTAATGCTTCATCAACATTTTTAGGCTCAACTAAAGAATGATAACATTCATGGTTCACAAGATTGCATTTAGAAGACATGCATATGGATCTTACCACATTACTTACACTCATCTTCCCTCTTGTTTGAACTCCAGAGTATTGTTCTCCAATGATTTGATTTGATGGATGATTTTTCAGTATGCGTGAAGACGGAGTTTTATAAAATATATTTGGATATTCTGTAGGTTCTGACTTTTTAGTTGATGTTGTCTCAGATGTTGGCACATTTTGAGCAACATTTCTATAATCATCATCAAATTTCAACCAAATCAGTAATATCCTCTTCAAAATTTGTTCCTGCAAGACTAGAATCATCATCAAACACAACATTAACTGATTCTTGCACAGTGTCATTTTTCAAATTGTAGATTCTATAGGCTTTACTATTTCTAGAATAGCCTAAGAAGAACCCTTTATCACTTTTTGAATCAAACTTATGCAATTGATCCCTATCATTTAAAATGTAGCAAACACAACCAAAAACATGAAAATACTTCACATTTTGTTTCTTACTGTTAAGGATCTCATATGGGGTTATTTTTTAATTAGTTCTAAGATAAACTCTATTAGTAATATGACAAGAAGTATTTAAAGCTTCAGCCCAAAACCTTTTAGATAAATGTTTTGATAAAAGCAAAACCCTAGCCATTTCTTGCAAAGTCCTATTCTTTCTTTCCGCAATTCCATTTTGTTGTGGGGTTTTTGGTGAAGAAAACTATTGCATGATACCCTTATTTTCACAAAATTCAGTAAACAAAGCATTTTGAAATTCCCTACCATGATCAGACCTAATTCTCTTTACTTTAGTATTGAAAACAGTCATGAATCTTTTATAAAGAATTTTAAAAGCATTAAAAGTTTCTGATTTGTCTTTTAAAAATTCTACCTAAGTGTATCTAGAGTAATCGTCAACAATAACAAAAGAATACTTTTTCCCACCAATACTCTCAGTTTCCATAGGACCCATCAAGTCCATATGTAAAAGTTCAAAATAATGTGTTGTCAAACAGTGTGCCAACATATTTATGTGACACTTTGATTTGCTTACCCTTTTGACATGCATCACAAACCTTGGTTTTGTCTAACTTTAAAGAAGGGAGACCTTTAACAACATCAAGGCTAATCAAATCATGAATGCATCTATAATTAGTATGACCAAGTTTTTGATGCCAAAGAGTATTTTCATCTAATTTCACACTATTGCACGTTTCATTCGATTCAATCAAATAACAATTGTCTACATACCTATTACCAATCATTAGACACTCATCATCATTATTGAGCACATAGCATGAATTTTTATCAAATTTAACATGCAAATCATCATCACATAATTGACTTATACTAATCAAATTAGCACGTAAACCATCAACATGCAACACATTGGTTAACTTTGGAAAACCATGAACATTCAAGGTACCTTTACCAATTAATTTTCCTTTTGAACCACCTCCATAGGTAAAATTTCCACCATCATGCATTTTATAATTTGTAAGAAATTTAATATCACCAGTCATATGTCTAGAACATCCACTATCAAAATACCATACACCAGGAATGCATGCTTTTAAGGAGGTATAAACAACATTACATTTCATATCAGACTCACTGACCTTTTCATTATCATGTTGTTGAATATGTTGTGTTTTACCAGACAACATATTACAAGACATTTTAGATTCCTTGTATTTAAAACAGTATGGACGAATATGACCCTTCTCATGACAAAAATGACATACAAAATCTCTAGGATGAGAAGTAACATATATACTATCTCTTGCCTTAACAAATTTTATGGGCATATCATTTTGCATGATTTTTGTAGAGTTAGAATCATACCCAATACCTTCTTTACCTACATTCGAAGTTATCAATGCATCTTGTAATTTTTCTGCACCTTTGGTAAACTTTTTGAAGCTTAAGGTTGTGCTTTCTAGTTGATTTTTTCAAGTTGCATATTTCTAGATCCTTTGTAGTAAGCAATACTTCCATTTTTGCTACTGAATGCTTTAAGTCATCATTCTCTTTGATTATTTGTTGAATATCAACCTGTTCTTCACCTGAAATATTCATCTCTGAAAAAGAACTCATTAGACAACTTTCATCTCGACTGATTTTGTTTGATGTAGTCACAAATGTTGGCACGTTTGTTTTAACATCAGATTCAAAATAATCCAGTAAATCATCATTTGTATCATCAAAAAGAATTCTAGCAGAGAAAGTAAATTCATCATTTTTCTCAAAGTAAGGTTCATTATCAGAATCATCACTCAAGGTAGTATTAAAATTTAATTTCTTTCTAATCAAGATGTTAGCACATTCATTAGCACAATGACCATATCCAGTACATGCATCACACCTAACATTCTCTCTATACTCGGGATCGAATTTAGGTTTATTACTCCTATTAAACTGCTTTGATCTATCAAAACTTTCTTTCTTTTCAAACATTTTAGGAGTAGAAGTACCTTGATTCCTATTCTGAACATTTGCTTTTAACCTATTAGCTCTATTTTTCAAAAATGAATTGAACTGCTTGGTTAATAAGGAAATGTTGTCGGAAGTGTTGGAACATATTTTAGAACATTCATCATCCGAATCAACTTCAGTAACAAAAGAAATGTTTTTAGAACTAGAAGCATCATTTTTCAAAGCAACAACCTTTTTATCAGAATTAACTTCATCTCTTTGCTCAAAATTCATCTCATAAGTTTTTTAAATACTAATCAATTCATTAAGACTTATAAGATCAGTGTTTTTGGCTTCTTCAATAGCACAAATTTTTGCATCAAAATGTTTTGGTACGATTCTTAAAACCTTATGGACTAATCTTGTATTAGAGATAGGTTCACCCAATGAATGTGATTCATTAGAAATCTCAGTGATTCTTTCACTATACGAAGATATATCCTCATCATCTTTCATTTTAAGATTTTCAAATTTTGTACCTAACATTCTAAGTTTAGTTCTACGAACACTCTCAGAACCGTCACAATGTTCTTGTAAACGGTCCCAAGCATCTTTTGCTGACACACAATTCGAAATGATCTTAAACATAGATACATCAGTTGATGTAAATATTGCATTAAGGGCTTTCGAATTGTAGTTAGCAACAGTTACCTCATCATTTGTCCAATAGATTTTTTGTTTGACACGTGCTTCATTATCATCATCGGCTGGAAGTAGAGGCTGAGTCCAACCATACAGAACACTCCTCCATGCTCTTTCATCAAGAGACTTGATATACATCCTCATCTTTGGTTTCCAATATGAATAATTGGAGCCATCTAAGATAGGAGGTTTTAGTGCAGGAGTTAATGGATATTCCATTGCAAAAATACACAAACAAAGGATCTTAAACTAAATGTGTCTAGTTTGTGGCTCTGATGCCACTTGAAGGTGCTGGTGCCTGTGATTGAAAATGTTTTAGAGAAGTGTTGTTAAAAATGTCGACAACATAAATGACAACACTACACAGCTGAAGACTTAAACGCAGACTTTTGCAAAGGGATATCAAAATTTTCATAGGCTATACAAAATGTATAGACTATGCTGCCACACTAGCAGAGAAACTTCACTATAACTTGTAGTGACAAAAATACAAGGTTTACACAAGAAACCAAAATTTAAGGCCGCGCAAGACCTACACAAGATCACACAAGGATCTAAACAAGACCTATAAGAATAGACCTAAACAAAACCTAACACGTCTACGTTCAGCCGAACGGATTGTTAGATCAAACAATGAATGTTGTGAACAATGTCGAGACTAATGTTCCCAACATTCTGATGAACTGTGTATAACCTAGAATCTAGTGAATGACACATGATCCGTTCAACTCTGAATTATACTTTTCAGCCATACTATGAAATGTTGAAGTGGTGCTTTATTTATATACGTGAATAATGAGCTCTCCACTCCCTGATGAAGCCAAGTAGTGGGCTTCAAAATAACCGCCCATAATGATAACTTCCAAGTTAGTGGGTATCTCTCTACTCAAGCAATGGAACCGCCTGACGTTCTAGAACCTTCTGGGATCTTCACGTCTTCAACTGCCAAGCCTAGACAAATAACATAACATGGAAAAATCATTAGGAAAGTTAGTAGAAAGAGCGAATTCTGATGTTGTCTAAAATGATGGCAATACATTGCATATCATTTTTTGTCAACATCAACAATTATCCCATACGTTTTGCTGAGCTGTTCACAGGTAGTGGAAGTTTGTGCTTGAAGTAGGCTTAGACTTAACAATCTAGGTTTGCCATTTGGGAACTTGTTTGGATATTTTATCCTATTTTAAGTTAGAGATTTGGACGGAATGTTTCCAAGTCTCGAATTTATTTTTGTAATTACTTTTTCCAAGTTAGTGATATTTCAGCCTTGAGGCCGCCACAAACTAATTTTTAGTTTTTGAAAAGATTGAGTTAATCCTCGTGTTCAAAGTCTTCCATTATTTACTTATTCTCTCTACATTATTCTGAACACAATAAATATTGTCTTGAGTGTTGCCACATTTTGAACAATACTTCAACTCAACAGTACCACAACACTATCAAGATGGAATGTTATATTCCATTGGAAGATGTTCAAGAAAGTGGAGTGGAAAGTATGGGGAAAGAAGGAAAAGTGGAAGGTAAAGAAAAGTTGGAACAAGAGCGACAGATAGATGACATTCCAAAGTGGAGAAAAGCAAGAGAGGAAAGAGAGAACAAAACAAATCTGGATGTTGATGAATAGGGGTCCCTAAAACCATTGTACATGTTCCGTATCCTCAAAGGTTCATGAAAAAGAAACTTGATTAGAGATTTGGTAAGTTTTTTGAAGTGTTTAAGAAGCTTTACATTAATATTTCTTTCTCTGAGGCTATTGAGCAAATGTAAAGCTATGCTAAGTTCTTGAATGACTTATTGTCAAAGCGAAGAAGGATAGATGAGTCGGAAATGGTCAAAGTGTAAAGGAATGTAATGATATGTGTTGGTCCCAAAGGTAGGTTTTGAGGAAAGAAACACTAAGTCAAG
>JAPKLY010001184.1:0-24657 GCA_026898435.1 Prunella vulgaris
TTAATAAGAATTGGAAATTTCAGCCTTTGAGCTGTGGGACGAGAGTAGCTCTCGTTGGTTACTTGTGTACGTTTTTTTTAATATGTGCGTGTTTGTGATTCCACTTCCCTTAACTCCAACAAAAACAGACAAATATACAATTGCAGTTCAAAAGAATCAAACCTGAGGAAAATGAGCCCAAATCAAGCCAAGCGGTTTGCAATCAAACACACCACGAGTATCTGACTGAATGGTGATCATTGCCATATGATCAAGAAGAGCAGTGATTTTGTAGTTAGGATTATTCAGTACCCCAAGCTGTTCCATTTTTAATTCAACCCACTTCATGCTGTGCAATTGAGGTAAATTTATTAGCAACGATGAGTTCATTGAAATCTGTCCAATGCAAGATACTCATAAATTGCAAGATCCATTATAATTATTAACTTAGATACTTAAAATTGTCAAACCCATTATCATCCATGATATTTTACACCCTACTAGTAACACTTTGACAAGTTTATCTACTAAAAACAAATATACCAAAAGTGCCATGAAACACTTAGAGGGGGGTGTTTGTTTCAAGTTCTTGAATGGCAACGAAAATCTCATTTCCCTCTCCGCCCTCGGATATGTTGGATGAATGACTATCTTGGTGTTGTGCTCTAATTTTGGGAAAAAATGACAAAAGAAGTTGTGGGTTGTGGTATAAGTAAATGATTGAGGAGTAATGTGAGAAGAGAAAAAAGTAATCAAATGGGGTAACGGTTACCTTATTTAAGAGGGAAAGTAGTGTTTTGAATCATTTTTTACTCTAGTTAACCACTAAATTACCATTTGTTATTCTTATTCCCATTGAAGGATTTTCAAACCAAGCGCCACCTTATGATTTTGATGAGAGGCGATAACTGAAATAGTGAGAAGTTACAATATAAATATGTAGATGTTACAACTGTGTCTGCAGAATTTTGAGAGTAAACCAATAAAAGAATGTGGGGACTGATAAAAATAATAAAATAACAGATGACTCCCTGAGCACAAAGATGAAAAATTCTGGAGAAGTGATAAGATTTCCAACAGGCTGTGGCACTTGAGTTGATTAGCAATTTACAAGAACAAAAAAAAAGTTCTCACATTGTATTGAATACTTGTTTCAGAAATACAGACAAATATCAGGTTCAATGTAATTGTTATCCTATCAATTAAACTGAATTAGCATTACCGCACACCAATATTAGCACTTAGGTATGGGAATTTGGAAATCCTAATTATGGTACACGGTTACACAGAAAAGAAGTAGATTCCTTGGTGTCTAAGATTAATAATTCAGTATATAACGACCTTATATGCTAATGATATATTATATACATGAATCACATATGCAAATACTGATTGAAGTTTCATGGAAGCAAAATGAAGTACACGTGCAGATAGATGATGATGAATAGAAGATCTTGACCTGGTTGCAGACCATATCATGATATCATATTCTGAATAAACAGCTGAGAGAAACTCGTGAAGATCTGCAAAATTCATAACAAAGTAAGTAATACAACAAGATAGACTATGGAAAGCACTTTAGAAAATAAACACTAACAAGGCCGCATAAGTTCTAGAGGATTCTCTGCAGGAGACCGGTGGTCAAAGAGAGTATAATCAATGTCCAGAACAAGCAGTTTTTTGCCTTCACGACAAGGGTTGCGGAGTACAATCTGGTATGAAAACAAAGAGCATAAAATCATCACAAGGGTATAGCTGCAGAAAACAAAATCACACATCTACAACTGAAGTTACAAAACAATATTGAGACCATATAACCTAGTGATTTAGTTACAATCATATAATCCTATGGGGGATTATTTAGGATAAGAGATATCTGACTTTGTGCTGCTGAATACGACGTTTTAATTTCTGCTTGTTGACTTCTTTATCTTTAATGTCCACAGCTTCATCTTGCCCAATTTCAAAATCATCGACAATCTCTGGGGATTCCATCTGATCCACAATTATATCATCTTCAACTGTACTGCAGAACTTATGAAAATGTCAAATATCTGCCTCATACAAATATAGAAAATCAACCATTCTTAGAAGTTTCTGCACATCAAGCTAATTGCAAAAACCAGAATGAAGGGAAAAACAGAAAGGAAAAAGTAGAGGAAGATGCAAGAGCAATTTGAGGTTGAAGAAAATCTATGTTGTTAAACCCTATTTGAAAGATTAACTTTTTTTTTCTCAAATCTCAATATTCACTTCAATCTTGCCATTGCATATCCGTATTATTCAACGAAATTTGACTCAAATTATAAGAAATATTTTGAATGGCAAAGGTGCAGATAGAGAAACCTATCGTACAAAATAGTATATGCCAATAGAGGCCCAGCAAAACTAAACCTTCGTTCATATGAATTCATGAAAATATTATAGATGAACTCCTAAATCAAAATATAGTTGAATTGAAGACGAGAAAAAGAAAAGGCACCCTATCATGGTCATCTTCAGAGACGATTTGAGTGGAATCTGAGAGAGAAGCAGAGATTCATCGGCGAGCTTGGAGCCGACCTTGGGGTAGAGAAGCTTCTGTCGTTTGGGAAGCACATTAGTGACCTCGCATATCCGGCGCTTGAGTTCCCCCACTGTGTCGTCGCCGCACACTCTAACAGTATACTCTTTGCCGCTCCACTTCACTGTCAGCGTCAGCTCCTCCTCCGTCAACGGCGAAACCGCCAAGGCGGATGCCGACGACGACGTCTCACTCGTCATTCGAAAACAGTGGCAACGGCTGTTGTAATTGGTATCTGGCAGATCCCAAAATTTATGTTTAATTTTGTTAAGCCTTTCCCATCAATAAACCTCAAATGGAGGGTTTTTTCTCGACGACACCGGAACCACCTCAAAATAAAAAACTATTAAGAAGTTGCATAAACAAAACTAACATAAATTAAATTATCTCATCTAATTTGAAATTTAGTTTAAAAGGGACACTCAAGTGAAATGTTTAACGTCGTGAAACGGGTAAAATGTAAAAAATGGCACGAATCCCAATGAACCCGCGGGTCAAACCGGGTCAACACCAATAAAACGCGTGGATCCTCCCCTCAGCTCAAAACCCTGACTTTGACAACAAGAAATCGACACCAAACAAAAAAAAAATGGCGACGACAATACAAAGATTCACCGACGACAAACGACAACAACAAATGCAGAAATCCATCAACAGACCAAGAAAATCATTTAAAGGAGGATCTAGAACACCAAATCAAGGTAAAAAACAAGGAAAACAAGACGAAGAACAAACATAACATGGACGATTATTTTCCAGATTGTCAAATAATATTAACAGCAAATTCTACGGGTTTTACAACAGGTACACGAATACATAAAACATTGGAAAAACCTTATATAAATATGTGTTACTCAATGTATAAATTTATGTTACTAAATAAACATATCTATGTTACTATTCAAACTGTGTTACTAAATGAACATATTCATGTTACTATTAAAATATGTTACTTTATTAACATATGTATGTTACTATATAAAAGACTTGTTGTTACTTTTTTAAAATAGATAAAAATATGTTATAGAATTCAATCTATGTGCATAATTAAAAGAACAACACATTGAAAAAAACTTACAAAAAATTATGTTACTAAATGAAGAAGTATATGTTACAAAATATAATATGTGGTGTTACATATTGCAATTATGTTAATTTTCACATATATTGTGTTACTAAATGAAAATATGTATGTTAATATTAACTTATATACATGTTACTTATTAACTGTAATTTATAAAAAATATTATGTTACTAAATGAACATATGTATGTTACAATATAACAAACATTATGTTACTTCCACTTATGGATAAATATATTACACTTTATACACAAAATATGTTAGGGATGGAATATATGTTACAAAATAAATGCATGTGTATTACTATATAATATAAATAGTGTTACTTTAACTAAATGAAATATGTGTTACTTATTTCATAATTATGTGTTACTAATTAAAAGAAACAATGTTACATTCCAGGAATATATCATGAACCAGAGAGTGATTTTCAACCTGCTGCTGAACAAACACAAGTACTACAAAATACACCTAATCAAGGGGAAAACTTTAATAGTGAAGAATACAGTGGTTCACTGATGGGAATGAAAAGAGATACAATAGATCAAATATATGAACTTTATTGCACACACGCTCGTTCATTTGGATTCAGTGTATGAAAGTCAACAGAAGTGAGGTCTACGGATGGATCAAACATATTAAGAACCAAATTATATGTGTGTTCGTGCAGTGGTAAAAAGATTAAGATTGAAGAAACAACAACTAAAGAGACAGCCATAAACAGAAGGAACGGAGAAACAAGAACAGATTGCAAGGCAAAGATGAAGGTAAGATTATCTGAATGTGGGAAGTATGAAGTAATAAAACACATCATCGAGCACAATCATAGATTAACTAGAAAGGAATGGAACCATTTACATCGTTCCGAGAGAGCAATCACAGGTGGAAAGACTGAAGTAATCAATGAAATGATATCATCTGGAATAAGACCAGCAGATTCTTTCGGCTATCTAGCTTATAGTGTTGGAGGAGAATAACAGGTTGGACACACAATGAGAGACCATTTGAACTTTGTGAACTGTACTAAAAGAAGCAGTATAGAGGGTGGTGATGCAAAGACATTCATGGATTTGATACAAAAACAAGAGGAGCAGGAAGATCAATTCTTCTACAAGGTCCAAATGAATGAAGAGGGTGGGTTGAGTAATGTTTTTGGAGGGACTCGATGATGAAAAAGGATTTAGAGATATATGGGGATGTTTTGGTCTTTGACACAACCTATAAGACCAACATGTATGATCTTATCTGTGCACCATTTGTTGGGATAAACAACTATTGGAAAAATACAATATTTGTAATTATATTTTTTTCGGATGAAAAAACAGAAACTTTTGAATGGTTGTTTACGGTTTTCAAGAAATCCATGGGTGGAAGAAGTCCAATAACAATATTCACAGACCAGGATCTAGAAATTTCAAAGGCAATTGAAAGAGTATGTCAAAAATACTTGTGTGTTACTGAATATATAAACCAGTGTTACTATATAGTATAATTTATGTTAGTTTATATTTATGTTACTCTTTAATTATACTGCATGTTACATATATGTATAAACTGTGTTACTATTCAGATTTTCCCAGAAACAAGGCACAGACTATGTCTATGGCACCTACAACAGAATGTAGTAAGCATGTTTGCACAACTAAAGAGCAATAACAAATTTAAGGAATTGTTCAACAAGTGTTTGGCGGGTTGCATCGATAGGAATGATTTTGAGAACTGTTGGAAAGGGATGATTACGGAATATAACCTGCAGAACAATGCTTGGTTTACAAGGTTATACACGTTAAAGGAGAAATGGTGCACGACATTAAGTAAGGATTTTTTTTAGCTGGAATAAGATCCTCACAACGAAGCGAGAGTGCAAATAGTTCGATATCTTTTAACTCAAGGAAGACCGCTGGCTTGACTGAATTCCATGAAATATTTGAAAAAATGGTCAAGGCTTGGAGAGAAAATGAGGCAAATGATGAATTCCAATGTCAACGTATGAAGCCACAATCAACTCTGATGATAAATGGAATAGTGAAGCATGCTTCAGAAATTTACACGCTGACCCTATTCGGTACCTTTGAGAATGAGTTCCTAAAGAGTTTATCGTGTACTTCACAAGAGGTGGGCAGAGAAGATACTACACTTGTGTATGATGTCAATATAAAAGGGGATGTTCATAGAGTTATTTTTGAGCAAATGATGATCAGAATACAATGCAGCTGCAAAAAACTTGAAGAATGTGGGATATTGTGCTGTCACTGTTTACGGGTGCTCCACATTAACTCGGTACAAGAAATACCGAGTCAATACATATGTAGGAGGTGGACAAAAAATGCAAAGGCAGAAATCTGGGACAAATACACAAAGACAGAAACAAGAAAAACAGGTTGTTCAGTTGAATAGAGGCATGTAATGGCAAGAAAGAGTTACAATCTGATCCTTGAATGTGAAAAAGATGCTGAAACAAGAAAAATTATAGAAGAAGGTTTAGAAAGAGACTCAATAGCTGGTAAGGCCTTCAAGTCAAGGCATCAACCACAAGAATCAACTGAAACTGTTGAAGGATTGATATTCAGGATCCCAAATTCTCAACAACAAAGGGTAGAAAAGCAAGAATAAAATGGCACTACAGAGGAAGCAAAAAAAAAAAAAAAGGTAACATTGCCAATGGAATATGGTACTAAGGCACCAAATGCTCATTTGATATAAAATCAGAAATTCATTATCTATAGTTTATTTCATTAATACATTAAAATGTTGGATTCTGTACAAAAGGTTATGTTACTTTTGTCTTGAGTCAGTGTTCCAAAATTGCATGAATTGTGTTACTGAAAATTTATGTTACTTTTCCCTTAAGTTCATGTTACTGTTGATAGGCGAACTAAAGCAAACTACTGGTGAAGGATTACAAGAATAAATAACCAAGGCCAGAAGCTGACCAGCATGGAGGCTTAGGAGCTCGCCAGCATGGGGGTTTAGGCGCTCGCCAGCATGGAGGCTGAGGAGCTCGCCAGCAGGGAGGCTTAGGAGATCGCCAGGAGCTGGCCATCATGGAGGCTGAGGAGCTCGCCAGGAGCTCGCCAGCATATCCCCATGCCACGACGTCAGCTTAGACCAAGTCAACACCAAGAGTAGCAGGGGAGCTCGCCCAGACGCAGTAGAGCTCATCCAGACGCAGGGGAGCTCGCCCAGACGCAGGGAAGCTCGCCCAGACACATGATGACGTGACAAGAGTTGACCAACACCAGGAGAGAGGGCTCGCAAGGGAACTCACCCACTTACAGAGGAGCTAGCCAAGGAGCTCGCCTACACACAGGAGACAAAGCTGAAGTCCGCTACCAACAACACTACTCCGAAATAGCACAAGGCAACGAAGCTCGCCCAAGTCCGAAATGGGGACACTAGTTGTATAGGAAGCCAGTAGTGATGTAGTAGGACGAAGCAGTGTAACAAAAGCATAATGGTGAGTAAGGACAGGTGTCAAGGACACTTGTCAGCACCTAAAGCCAAGTAGGCTCACAAGGTGCCACCTCACAACATGCAAACTTATAAATAGGTCTCATGTACACATTTTCTCTCTCTAAGTTCATTATCCCAAATACACGTTCTCTCTCTAACTCTTACTACTTTCTCTCTCTAAACACAAATCAAGAACATAATTTCTTAGTTTATTGTTTGGTGGATTTTCAAGTAATTAACAACCATCAATCCACATATTAACAAAATCCATCAACAGTTACAATATATAATAAACTGTGTTACAATAAAATTAATTATTTACAGTTGTTAAAATACACTTGTTTTATTGTTATCAATGCTTATACGATAATTACAATCTATGTTACTTTTGACTTAAATCGATTTTACAAAATTGCATGAATTGTGTTACTGAAAATTTATGTTACTTTTCCCTTAAATTCATGTTACAAAATATAATAAACTATGTTTATGTTAACTTTTTTTATGTTAATGATTTTCCTATTACAATAAAAATATATATTACAATTCACTTGGTTATATGTTACAAAAAAGCATAAATTGTGTTAGTTTATACCTATGTTACATTTAACATGGATATATGTTACTATTGCATTACATATATGTTACCATTGAGAATAAAATGTGTTAATAATCATATAAACTTTTGATTTCAAAAAATATAATTAAAAATTTGTAAAATTACCTCAATAGTCTTGATTCAGACTCTTAGATTTTTGATCAAAAACTGATTTTTAAAAACATATGAGTATATTACATAAAAAATGTTACAGTATTTAATAAAACAAGTGTGTTGTTATTTAAATTTTTATACCTTATGCTGAGTGAATTCCCAGCACAATATAATACCTAAAAAAATAACTATCTGAATCAGAAAAAATAAAGAGTAACATCAGACAAATGAACATATAAGCATAATACTTTTAAACAAGAAATATTAACTACATTAACAACAGTAAATGTAAAATTACATAAAAACTTCATTCCTAAACCAAGACTAGTGTACTATTCCTTACCCACAAACCTTCATTCCTTAACAACAAATTAACCACAATATATGTAAAAAATTAACCATTCCTTACCCACATATTACGAAATCCAGAAATATATACGAAAACCCTCCTGACTATACACATCAACATATAAACTATAAAAAAACCCATCAAAATCCCCCAAAACACATCAACCACCATCAAAATATCCAAAATACCATCAAATATTCACCACCCCCACAAACCACAAACTGTTAACAGGATCATCCTGTTAACAGAAAACCAACAACAGTATCAACTCTTAAACAAACACTAACCTCAACCAAAGAACAATATTAAAATATACTTGTTCCTATTCGATCTCATATTTCTCTTGCCATATGTAATCGGTTCATTTTGTTTTCTCTTCTTCTCGCCCAGGGTATTTTCTTTCGAAGCAGCAATAAGAGCAGGTTTGTTGATGTAAAAATCCAACACCCTCTTAAAAACATTAATCTGCTCTACATTGACATCAGATGCTACAAACTCCGAAAAGAAACTACACCTCAAAAAGATCCTACAAGCTTGATAAATTCAATATAAGCAAGTCATATCAACATACCATTAAATCATGAAGGAGGAAGGTAAATACATGAGATTCTCCTCCAAATGAGATGAAAACTGCTTCATTCTGAACTCTGGTTCATTTTCTCCACTGCACTCTGCTTTCTCTAGTCCTTCTTCGTTAATCTTCAACAAAGTCGGCCGGAAAAGATTCCGGCGTTGACCCTCCGACGCTCAAGTCAGTATTTCAGACTGCCATGGATGTAATAGTAACAATGATATAGAGGAAATATATAAATTTGAGTGAATTGTTCTCCAAGAATGATGAAGTGTACTATTTATACCCTTCTCTTCACCAAGAGAGGGTAGGAAAGTCTTTTCTCAGCTTTGGGACCACAAGGAGTGGTACACCATGGTAGTGGAGCATGTCTATTCTGAAATAGTACACCTAGGGTGGATATGTGGCGCCAGATTAGTGGAAACCATTGTACTATTTGATTCTCCCATGTACATGCACCAAACATGTTGTACTTTCTGGGATAATGACGTTTATCCTCTAAGATCCGGCCAGTGAACTATAAATCAGTGGCCACATCGGATTATGATGTTTGGATGATAATAATATGATTGACTTCTGACTTCTGACTGAGAGTATTTAGTCAGAGGTGACATAGCAGACATTTACCATGCCCATGCTATATCGTTTCCCAAGTAGTAGGGATTTAGGTCTTCTTCTGACCTCTGAGGCCTTAGGAGATTTTCCCCCTCAAGGGTTGAGTGGCGCTCTTCAGTGAGGTATCTTAACGAATAAGTCTCTTATACAACTCTTTCTCATTTATCGAAGGATTCACAGGTCACATGTTATTAGACCCGTTAATCGAGATTGAAGATGAGGGGCTCTCGGCTATCATCTCTGGGATGTGGACTATTTGGTCCGTGTCAAAGTTCATATCGGAGCTCTCGGTAGGTGCGGATGACAATCGCCTTTAGTTTAACTCGACCCCTTCTCGTATGTGTATCTGCTTGTGATCTATTTCCATGAGGCTTCCCTTCAGAGAAGCTTTATTCGATTCCGACTCAGAGATGAGAGGAATCTGATCAGAGGTGAGAGATAGATTATCTTATGTCAGAGGTCTGGGGCTGGATGCCAATTAGCCCCTATCGTCTGTGTAGGAGGGTAGATATTCCCTTTATCAGTGTGAGACAGAGACTAGATGTCAGAGGTGACATCCGGGATACTTCTTCTTCCTATCATCGAATTACTGCAATCGGTAGGGTGAAAACTCCCTCTGGTCTCTCATAGGTTATTAGGCCAGAGGTCAGAGCTGTTCTTGTATACTTCATCGAGGACAGCGTCCCTTGTAGGCTCTCACATGTAAGTCATACATTTCATTCTCTAGGTCACAGATCGCAGATTGCCTTGTTCTTTTCGTTACTTCCCAAGGTGACAACCTCTCTCTTGTGACTTCTGGGATATGGCACATTCATGCCTTATCAACTAGTCCCCCCTATTCCTGATAAAATTTCTTTTGAATTTTACTTGGAATATGTCAGTGCGTTGATACTTACTCATATTTCTGTGCTTTGTACTCTGCCCGTGCGCTCTGTGCTCTACATGGGTGATTTACATTCTCATACTTCTTTCATGCTTAGCTCGCATCTAAGAGCCCTTCCTCTCTTTTATTTTTCAAACATTCATTCTCTTCTCTGAACCCACAGGGGTTAATGACCACTGACTTCGGCATCAATTCTTATTTCGAAACTTAGCAAAACTGCATATCACATAGCATTGTACCATGGGTGTTAAGTACTGCCCTGATTCATTTATGGCCAGTCAATAAGATCATGCTACTCAATAGTAGCCTGTGACATATCACCTTCGATCTCTCGCTCAGAGTTGAGAGCAAAAATGATTTTCTTTAACTTGCGGATTTTTGTGACATGTCTTCATGTTCAAAGGTATACTCTGGATAAGGTGAGCTCCTTCTGTCGAGTTCTTGAGGTGAATTTTTCCTGTCACCTCAAAACTCATGTAATCTGGCTTCTGATCTTGAGAATTATATATTCCGCATATGTTCTCGAACTTGTTCTCTGGTTTCTGACTATATTATGCACCCGGCTTAAGCTAAGGCTTCTGTGACTATTCACGCTCTAGTATGTGATAATACTTCATGTAATGTAAATATGGTCCATGCTTAATTCTTATTAAGGCTTCCAGGGTGTAGGCCTAAGAGTTGTATGTCTTCTATGCTTTCAAATACATTCCCTCGTATCTTCTATCTCGAGTGGCGTATTATCGAGTCATCCGTCCTCTTGATGTCATCGCTTCTAACCTCTAAAAATCTCGAAAAATAATGATCATTCATTTCTCGATGCTAAGGGTCTATCAAGATATTTAGTTGTAAAGGTTACTTGTCATACCTCTGGTATCTTTCTGTATTTTCTGGAGAGCTCAGAAGTCGAAGGATGTTAATGGCTAAAAGTATTAGTTCATGCAATTCTGATAGAAGCCTTTCTAAGTGCCCCTATACTTATCTTTAAGGCCTTCAGAGCTGATGAGCAGAGCTCAGAGGGGGTTTTCATTATGTTTCAAAAGCGCTTGACAATGATTAGGCAAAATGATTGCATACCTTAGCTGAAAATGATTTCATCATGTACAGTCTTTTCCAATAGGGTTTTAGCTTCCCAGTTGGCTTCAACACCTTGACTCTGCATTATTTCAAATCTTATGTCTTGGAACTTCAAATCCCGACTCCTTTGCTACAATTTATTCTTACTTTTTCTTTCATGTTTCTCAGTTCTAACACATAACATCCGGGCTCTGAGATCTGCTCTCGGGTTTGAGAGTCATGATACATAATACTTCTAAGTTTTGAGGAGCTTAGGGGATAATATACATCTTTCACCCACTGAGCCGCAAGCCTACAGATACAACAACTTGAACCCTATGTCTTATATCCAATTTTATTCTCTGGAGAGAATATATATATATATATATATATCATCATAAGTGATAGGGAGTGAATATGCCAGTTCCCAGAGGTCACTGGCTAGAGAACGATCCCATGTTTAAAGAAGAAATCCTAGATATTAGCATTTAACTTTCAAGGCTTCCAACCTTTGTTACGTGAGCTAGAGATGAAATATAGAGGTGAGTTATGCCTTCTGGACTCATGTCTCTGCCAGAGGGCAGAGATGTAGGGTAACTATAAGAGTTGTCGTGATAGAAAAGTGATCTCCCTTGTTACTTCTCGCATCTGACGTCTGGTAGGTTGACTTACTCTGTACTCGGATGACGAGGGAGCAGAGAAGAAGAGAACGTTGTCGCTATCATATAAACCTAGTATATAGGTGCATGCAAACAACTAAATCAGCATGGAGGAATATTCTGGTACTTGCTACCAATAAGGGAGTGCCACGTATTGTACTATCTACCTTGTTCTTAGGCATTGCTCCACTACCACGATGAGGTTGTTAGTAGTGGTCCCAAAGTAAAGACAAAGAAAAAAATACCCCCCTTTGTAAGGGAGAGGGTATATATAGCTCTTTGTGCATTTTTTTGTTCCCTAAGATACATTTGCATACACTTTTTCATACAACATCTTTCACATATTCAATTGTTTATCTCGGGGGCTGACTTGATCGTTGGAGGGTCGACGCCGGAATCCCTTCAGGCCCAACTTTGTGCAGATCATCGGAGGAGGAGTGCAGCAGCGAAGAGATCCATCGGTATCCAAGGAGCAGAGACCAGTTTCTTGCTGAAGTATTAAGAGAAAGGTAACATTTCTTCGATCTTCTTGTTATTTGATTTCGTTGTTGAGTTGGGTATTTTTTGACCCGATCAACTGGCACCGTCTGTGGGAACATGTTTGTGAGTTAAGATGTGAGTTTGTGTTAAGCAAAAATCTGTTTCAAGATGTTCTACCTTTTTGAGTCGAAATGATACCGGTAGCCTGAGTCGAGTTTTTGCATATTAATACCTTAACATTGTTAGGAAATATGATTACAATGTTCTTAATGTGTATGTTATGAAGATATTAAGATTTGAATGTTGAATGAAAATAGTGAGGATCCCAATAAAAATATATGTAGCCGTTGTGAGATGGAGGAAACCGTTATTGCTATTCTGATATATAAAAACAAACTTCTCGGAAAAAGGGCTTTTGTGGCCCATGTGTGTTTATTTGAGCAGTTTTAAAGCAAAGAAATGTCATATTATTGTGTCATATTTTCTCAATATTTGTGGCTAATGAAACTGAGGATGACAGAGATGACTGACCCAAACCCCATGAATTTGGGGTCAGAGTTCGAGGCTGTGGCCAATACTCCTGTGAGTGTGGAGATACTAGTGGTCACAACTCAGAGCACACCCGCATTGCCAGTGAATGAACAGCCTGGCAGCTCCAATGTAATCACCTTGACTGCTGATAGCCTTAAAGCTTTGATTCAAACGGCTGTGAATCAAGCCTTGACGAATTAGGCTGCAGAAGTCATAGGGCAGAAAGAAACTCCTGTGGTGGATACTGAAACTGCCCTAGCAGGGGGGAGGAAAGAAAATTGGGCCACTGGACGTGTCTGAGGCTGGGGCGCCGATTGAGCCCCCGGCTAAGATCCAAAGTAGACCCGAACCTAGGGCCTGGAACGTGCCCAACACATTACCTCATCCAATGGGAGACGTCCTATAGGATGGGAATGTGTGAACCAGATTTGGCAGAGCAGCTGCCGCAGGGGGTACTATGAGAGACGACAGACCAGATAACAAAACTAATAGGGGAGAGACCAGAGACTCTCGGTTGGTTGATTATGCGGATGACTCTAAGGATGTAATGGAATCTACGACAGTGGCTACTACTAATCGTGCAATAGCTTCTTTGAAACGGGGAATGGAAGTGATTAAGAAATAATATGAAAAGGCTGCGAAACCCGGAGGGTGCCAAGGAGGATCTCCCCTAACAGATGAGATTCTTCGAGACCCTTTGCTCCCTGGATTTAAGGCTCTGAACTATGAGTACGATGGAACTTCAGATCCACAGGATCATTTGCTAAGGTTTGAAAATGGGGCACTGTTGCATCAGTACTCAGAGGGTGTAAAGTGTTTGGTGTTTCTTACCACTCTTACCAAGTCTGCCCAGAAGTGGTTTAGTCAGTTGCCTGTGGGTTCAGTTCATTCCTTCTCAGAGCTCAGCGACTTGTTCTTGCATCAATTCGCAAGTGCCAGAAAAATAGCGAAAACCTCCTTGTATCTGCTCAGTTTGAAACAAAAGCCTCAGGAGAGTCTTAGGGCGTATATTACACTCTTTAATGAAGCCACCCTTGAGGTGCCCTCTGCCTCTGATGAGGTTAGAACCAACGCCTTAACGCAAGGATTATTGGATGGAGACTTCTTCAAGTCGCTAGCCAAGAGACACCCCGCATCTTTTGATGAGTTGCAGGTCAGAGCCGATAAGTACATAAATCTAGAAGAGGCGAGAAGCATGAAGAAAGAGGAGAGAGGGTCAGAAAAAAGAAAACAACCAGAAAAGAAGAGAGGAGGGGCCGAGAAGCCCAGGAACGAGAAGGAGAAGTCCCACCAGGAAAGGTTTGATGCTTACACCCCTTTGACACTGCACCCTGCCGAGATGTTAGAAATAGCAACAAACATCCCTGGGTTCAAATTTCCTGTTTCTGCTAGAAGAGGCCCGAAGAACCCTAGGTCAGAACACTATTGTCGGTATCATAATGATTATGGTCATGAGACCATTGAATGCAGGCACTTGAAAGATGCTATTGAAAGATTGATTAGGGAAGGCCATTTGGTTGACTTTGTTAAGAGGGAAAGGGATAGGTATGGAGGAAAGAGGAAGGAAACCGGAGATAAGGGAAATGAGCTAATAGAAGCACCAAGGAAGGATGGGTCAAAGCAGAGGAGAGGATTCATCCAGATGATAGTGGGAGGGCCAACGGATGGTGATTCAAATTGAGCCAGGAAGGCATCTCTCAGAGAAAGAAAGTTCTCGGAGGATGGGAATGTCCATCAAGTAAAGATGGAGGAGGATACACCTATGATTAAGTTTGGAGCAGAGGATGAGATCACTGGTCAGAGGCCACATAATGATGCTCTTGTGATAACAACGGAGATAGGCGGGTACGGAATAGCCAGAGTATTTGTGGACACGGGGAGTTCAGCCGATATTATGTTTCGAGAATGCTTTGAAAAGATTAATTTAAATGTAGAGCTCAAGCCAGTTGATACTGCCCTCTTTGGTTTCACAGGAGGGGCAATACATCCCAGAGGTCAGATGTCATTGCAGGTCAGATTGGGAAAGCCGCCTTTGTTCAGTGTGAAGATGGTTAATTTCTTAATTGTGGATGCCCCGTCGGCGTACAATGTGATAATGGGAAGGCCATCCTTGAACTTGTTCAGAGCAGTGGTATCCTCTTATTATCTGAAGCTGAAATTTCCTGTAGGAGCGGAGGTAGCAGAGATTTGTGGAGATCAGTTATGTTCCAGAAAATGTTATATTGATACAGTGAGGGAGGTAATTAAAGGCCTGGGGCAGTCAGGCAGAGGAGATGACCCCCATGGAAAAATATTAAAACTTGAGGAAATGAGAGGAGAGAAGAGAAGCCAGAGCTGAGAGTATGCCCCAAAGAAGAGCTGATGCCAGTCGAGCTATTCCCAAACCAGTCGGGATTTATCACCTATGTTGGTACTCAAATGGAGCATAGGATAGCAGAAGCTGTTATTATGTGTTTAAGAAAAAACGCTGATCTCTTTGCTTTTAAGCCAGAGGACTTAATAGGAATCGACCCAGCAGTAGCACTACATAGTCTGAATGTGAGTCCATAGGCCAGACCTGTGAAGCAGAAGTTGAGAAGGTTTGGCCCAGAGAAAGATAAAGTAATCCAGGATGAGGTCCAAAAAATGTTGAAAGCAAAGCACATAGTGGAGGTCCAATTTCCGGAGTGGTTGTCTAATGCGGTGCTAGTGGCGAAGAGAGCTGGAGCTTGGAGGATGTGTATGGACTTCAGGGATCTGAATAGGGCTTGCCCTAAGGATCATTATCCACTGCACAGAATTGACCAGTTAGTGGATTCTACTTCTGGATGTGAACTGTTATCTATGATGGAAGCATATCAGGGTTACCACCAGATTTGGATGGATCGAGCCGATGTACTAAAGGCTTGCTTTGTAGCATCTTGTTGAACATATGGCTTTGTCAAAATGCCATTTGGATTAAAGAACGCAGGGGCCACATATAAGAGGATGGTAGATGTGGTGTTCAAAAAGCAGATTGGAAAGAATATGGAGGTATATGTGGATGACATGTTGGTGAAGAGCATCAAGGCGAAAGATCACGCCTCTGACCTTGAAGAAATCTTTGGTGTGTTGAGGACATACTGGATACGACTTAACCCAGCCAAGTGTGCTTTCGGAGTAAGGACAGGCAAGTTCCTCGGGTATGTAGTGACCCCCAAGGGAATCGAAGCCAATCAAGATAAGGTAAAGGCTATTCTAGAGATGCAAGCGCCCAGAAACTTGAAGGAGGTGCAGAGGCTAAATGGACGCATAGTGGCGCTGAGCAGGTTCATTTCTCAGTCAGCAGAAAAGAGTTTACCTTTCTTCAGAATATTGAGGAAAGGGTTACGGTTTAAGTGGAATGAAGAATGCCAAAAGGCCTTCGAGGAGTTGAAGAAGTACTTGGCAGAATTACCTCGGTTGACGAAGCCCTTGAAAGGAGAGACGTTGTATATGTATTTTTCCATGGGAAAAAGTGCACTAAGCTCTGTCCTCTTACGAGAGGAAGGGGGTAGACAACTGCCAATTTATTATGTAAGCAAAGTAATGCAGGGCGCAGATGCGAGGTACACGGAGATAGAAAAAGCTGTGTTGGCAGTTATAACAACTGCTAGAAGATTGAGGCCTTATTTCTTGGAGCATAAGGTCGTGGTTAGATCCCACATGCCACTACAAAGAACTATGGGGAGACCTGACTTGTCTGGTCAAATGGTTAAGTGGGCAGTGGAACTGGGAGAATATGAAGTTGAGTTCGAAGCACGGACAGCCATAAAAGCACAAGCCTTGGCCGATTTTATATAGGAAACAGCGCAGAGGAGAGAAGTCAGAACATGGGAGGCATATGTGGATGGCTCAACCTCTTCTACAGGATGTGGTGCTGGGATCTGGATAACCGCGCCTGAGGGTGAGGAGTTGCAGTTTGCCGTAAAGTTTGAGTTCAAAACATCAAACAATAAAGCCGAGTACAAAGCTCTGATCAGGGGAATGAGGATGCTTCAAGAGCTTGGAGCACAGAAGACAGTAATATATTCAGATTCTCAATTGGTTACTCAGCAGCTGCTGGGAACATATGAAAGGAAAAACAAAAAAATGGTCAAGTATGCAGAGGTGGCAATGCAGCTAAAGGAAAAATTCGAAGAATTGCGAATAGAGCAGATCTCGCGGGAGAAGAATCAGAGGGCTGATTATCTAGCTAAAATGGCGAGCTCTTCTGAAGAGGCCAGTGGAAAGATCACCCTAATTACGGTAAATGACCAAGTAACCAGCTTGGAGGTTGGAGCGATAGAAGCAGAGGCAGATTGGAGATCCCACATTGTTCATTACCTACTGACAAGGCAGAGGCTAGAAAGATATAAAAAGGTGAGAACGACGGTATATGCCCGATTTTGCATGATAGGAGAGTTTCTGTATAAAAGATCATTTTCCCAACCATACTTGAGATGTTTATCAATGAGGGAAGGCAACTATGTGTTAAGAGAAGTGCATGAAGGATGTGGGGGATGTCATACGGGAGATCGGGATGTGGCTCAAAGAGTGCTAAGGGCTAGCTACTTCTGGCCCACTATCTTGAGAGATGCGAAAGACTTGATACAAAAGTGCGACAGATGTCAGAGGCATGGGCCCTTAATTCATGTACTAGCTAGGGAATTGGGAGTGATGTATTCCCCTTGCCCCTTTGACAAGTGGGGAATAGATATAGTTGGAAAGTTTCCAAAGGCACAGGGAGGAAATGCATTCTTAATAGTGGCGGTTGACTATTTCAGTAAGTGGGCAGAAGCAGAAGCCGTGCAGAAGATAGATGAAGGAGCAGTGATCAGATTCCTGTGGAAAAACATCTGTTGTAGATTTGGGGTGCCCAGAATCTTGATATCAGATAATGGAGCACAGTTCTCAGGGGCCAGAGTAAGAAGATGGTGCGAGAAAATGGGTGTACAACAGAGATGGGTATCGGTTGCTCATCCCCAGGCCAACGGTCAGGTGGAAGTAACCAATAGAACCATCGTGAATGGAATTAAGACAAAGCTTAAAGAAAGTAGAGGAAATTGACCAAAGCAGTTGGACTCTGTCCTCTGGGCATACTGAACTGGTTTCAAAACGGCCACGGGAGAAACTCCCTTTAATTTGGTGTATGGAGCCTCTGCGGTTATCCCAGCAGAGGTAGGAGTCGAAAGCCACAGAGTGCAGATGTATGAGGAAAACCGAAATGCGAAATTGAGAAGGGAGAATCTGGATATGGTGGTGGAAGAAAGGGAGATCGCACGTCTCAGAGCTGAGAGGTATAAGGCGCAGATAAAGGCTGCGTACAATAAAAAGGTACGAGGACGGAAACTGGAAAAAGGAGATCTAGTACTGAGAAGGGCCGATGCACTTAAACCAATTGGGAAACTGGAGCCCAATTGGAAGGGCCCATATGTGATCGCTGGAGTGTTGAGAGGAGGAGCCTATGAGCTGCAGGATGAGGAAGGCAACAAGATGGCACGGCCATGGAACATAGTGAACTTGAAAAAGTACTATGTCTGATTAGAAACGAGAATTTGGATGTTTAACAGTTTTCAATCAAAAGACCATGCATATTATGTAAGCATGGCAACATTTTATGAAATTCAATGAAAAACTTCTGGGAGTTGCGATCCCTGGAGACCTTATAAGAAAATTTTATCTCTTCAAGACAGAAAATTTTTCAGAGGGGGAGGAGCACAAGTTTTCGCTCTCTGACCTCTGAAAGTATTAAGTGAGAAAATTTTATCTTTTCAAGATAGAAAATTTTCAGAGGGGGAGGAGCACAAGTTTTTGCTCCCTGACCTCTGAAAGTACTAAGTAAGAAAATTTTATCTTTTCAAGATAGGAAATTTTCAGAGGGGGAGGAGCACAAGTTTTTGCTCTCTGACCTTTGAAAGTATTAAGTGAGAAAATTTTATCTTTTCAAGATAGAAAATTTTCAGAGGGGGAGGAGCACAAGTTTTTGCTCTCTGACCTCTGAAAGTGTTGAGTAAGAAAATTTTATCTTTTCAAGATAGAAAATTTTCAGAGGGGGAGGAGCACAAGTTTTTGCTCTCTGACCTCTGAAAGTGTTAAGTATGAAAATTTTCAGAGGAGGAGGAGACATATATATGAGCATAAATCAGAAGTAAAACAGGAAAGGAAAAGCACCAAATATATAAAAAGAAAAGCAGAAAACGATAGAGTAGAGTAATCCCATAGTCAAAGGAGCACATACGCTCTAAAAAATGATAAAGGGCACACAGGCCCATAATAGAAAATAAGTGTTTGCAAGAACCAAAAGAAGAGAGAAAACAACAGCATTAAGTCAAGCCTCATTGCCATCGCCCACACCGGGCCCGGAGGAAGGGATATTGGAAGTAGCAGCGGGATCGGAGCTAGAGGAACCCCATAGGTCATAAAGCAGCGGACTCGCAGGAGGGAGAGCAGGGGGGAAGCTTTCTTCATAACGGGGAGAAACCAGGAGGCATCAACAGGAGCATCGGGGTTGCCCTTGAAGTATGGAGAAGGAGTGACATCATCCTTGATCCGGGAAATGTCGAGCTTCTCTGAAAAGCCTTTCTCTTGGGCTTGCTTAACAGCAGACCTAAAACCAAAACGAATGAAGTGACTAGTGTGGGGAGCCATATGCTCGAGGAATAGGGTGCTATGATGGTAAGCATCCAGTAAACCCTCATGCATCTCTTTAAGAAAGCTTTGCCCAGCAGCAGTATGAAGAATCATTCGGCGGCAAGAATCCACACCCCGATTGAAGCCCTGGGCGTCAGCCTCTGCTAATTGAGCCTTCAGGGCCGTCAGTTGAGCCTCTGTGCTCGCTAGTTTTCCTTCCAGATCCTGAATGTGGGCATTCTTATCCGCATTATGGCCGCAGGCTTGAGTCAGTTCACGGGCAGTCTTGAGAAGCTCCCGGTCCTTGCGGTCCAGTTTCTTACGCAAAAGATCCAAATCAGAGGATCCTTCATTGTCCAGGAGGCGAGCTTGAAAAGCCAGAAACTATATGAAGAAGGGAAAATGCATAAGTCACCCCGATAGGAGAAAGAGAAAGAAACGAAAAGAAAAATGCAAAGCCATGAGTACCTCGGCTAGTTTCGTATACATGGCATTACGGAGATGATCAGGAGGCAAGTCAGAGGGATCGGCTGCAAGAAAAGGAGGCTTGATTCCTTTGAAAAAACAAAGCACAGTTTCTTCCTCAGAAATCAAGGGCGAATCAACAGCAGGAATTTAAGAGGAAATCTCTTCTTGAATCCCAGCACGAGAAGCTTGGCGAGTTGATTGACGGGTGTGTTTGGTGGGACCTTTAAGGGGGCCGTGGAGGAGGAAGCCCTCTTTCCTTTGCCTTTAGGCCTAACAGCAGCCACATCCTCCTTCTCTAACTTTACGACAGGGAAAGTAGGGGCAGAGACAGTAAGAGGAACAACTTGAGTCCCATCAGTGGCATCTTCTGGAACAGTCTCTTTTGAACCTTCCAGTTGAGCGATAGGAGTAATGTCCAACACTTCGTCATCTTCCAACAAGAGGGCATTCTTCCAGTCCATGTCTGCAAAGCAAGAAAGAAATCAGAACGCTGAAATAAGAAGAACAAAGATCACCAGAAGAAAGAAAAATGGTGCGTATGTATATACCATTAGGATGAGTAGGAAAAGACTCATGGGTAGAAAACCCAAAATGATACAGGGCATAGCTCTCACGCAAAAGCCCAAAAATCCTAGGGTAGCCATTCTTAGAAACAACATGGTTCAAGCGAATCATAACCCTCTGGTTGACTTGGGGGATTACCTCATCAAGAGGTTTCGTAGCAGGAGTAGATTTTGGCGATTTGTATTGCCACCTCTCACAGGTGAAGGGCCAATTACCAGAGCGGGGAGTTACTATAAAGTAATACTCCAGCCAGTTACCATCAATGCTAGGGGGCTTGCCCACGAAGTGTGCCAAACCCTGACTCCTAGAAATAAAATAATAGAATTCATCCCTTTTCTTAAGGTCATGATTGATATGAAAAATATCCGGAGTAGGGTTCCCCCCATTGGCTTTCAAGATGAAATAAAAGGCCAGCAAAAAGAGAATCGAAGATGGAATTATCAGATTCAGGG
The DNA here is from genome assembly GCA_026898435.1 of Prunella vulgaris. Lineage (NCBI taxonomy): Eukaryota > Viridiplantae > Streptophyta > Magnoliopsida > Lamiales > Lamiaceae > Prunella > Prunella vulgaris. Next base: position 21,025 of record JAPKLY010001184.1, read on the forward strand.
GAATTCGGTACAAGTTGCAAACACCTGAGAGAAAAGGATGCACAGGGAAGCGGAGACCCGCATGAAGCTGAGAAACCCAAAAGGCTAAGGAAGGAAAGGGAAGATGTTTGGGGCGCGCATCCTTAGTAGGGAGATCCACCAGGAAGTCAGGGTGTGGTTCCAGAATATTTCTAAGATAGTCCAAATCTTTCTGATTTAGGCGGGTATGATGCGACACATCATTCCACCGGAACCGGCTTTTCTCCAAGACAATTTTGTGGGGACGAACAGAGAGAGGAATAGAGCTAGAAGAAGGGACAGGAAGCCGTAAAGTGGCTGAAGAAGAGCGGTGAGAAGAACGAGAATGCGATAAATCGACCAAAGAACTCTCCGTTCGAGAATCGCCAGAAAGAAGGGAAGCCATTGACATGGCTTGGGTCAGTAAACCCCACAAAGATCGAGCGGGGAGAGAAGAAAAAACAAAAAGAAAAGAAATATCAAAATTACGGCATGCAGCAGGCGGTAATTAGGGAAAATGAAGAAGGAAAAGAGAAAATACCTGTGTCAAGATCGATCGTCGAAAAAGGCAACTCCACGAGAAAATTGAAGGAGAAGGAAGGGTAAGGACAACACCTTTTCAGAAAAAAACAAAACTGAAATTACCTTTATAGGGAAAGGTGCAAATGCGGAAGGAAGGCAACCCTTCCGTAGCGACACGTGTACGAGGGGATGTGACCCATCCGAAAGGTCACCTCTTCGTGAACGGACCAGATAAGGGAGATACAGCCCAGGAGTAAGGAAGCGGGAATTTGAAAATTGAAAATCTGTTGAGCACCAAGAGCGGATGTTAGAGAATAAGGACTTCTTATTCCATGAAAATGCTGCGAACCCATTTCACATGGAATAGGGGGTAGTAGTTGATAGGGAGTGAATATGCCAGTTCCCAGAGGTCACTGACTAGAGAATGATCCCATGTTTAAAGAAGAAATCCCAGATATTAGCATTTAACTTTCAAGGCTTGCAACCTTTGTTACGTGAGCTAGAGATGAAATATAGAGGTGAGTTCTGCCTTCTGGACTCATGTCTCTGCCAGAGGGCAGAGATGTAGGGTAACTATAAGAGTTGCCGTGATAGAAAAGTGATCTCCCTTGTTACTTCTCGTATCTGACCTCTGGTAGGTTGACTTACTCTGTACTCGGATGACGAGGGAGCAGAGAAGAAGAGAACGCTGTCACTATCATAGAAACCTAGTATATAGGTGCATGCAAATAACCAAATCAGCATGGAGGAATATTCTGGTACTTGCTACCAATAAGGGAGCGCCACGTGTTGTACTATCTGCCTTGTTCTTAGGCATTGCTCCACTACCACGATCAGGTTGTTAGTAGTGGTCCCAAAGCAAAGACAAAGACAAAAATACCCCCCTTTGTAAGGGAGAGGGTATATATAGCTCTTTGTGCATTTTCTTGTTCCCTAAGATACATTTGCATACACTTTTTCATACAAGATCTTTCACATATTCAATTGTTTATCTCGGGGGCTGACTTGATCGTCGGAGGGTCGACACCGGAATCCCTTCCAGCCCGACATTTTGCAGATCATCGGAGGAGGAGTGCAGCAGCGAAGAGATCCATTGGTATCCAGGGAGCAGAGACCAGTTTCTTGCTGAAGTATTAGGAGAAAGGTAACATTTCTTCCATCTTCTTATTATTTGATTTCGTTGTTGAGTTGGGTATTTTTTGACCCGATCAATAAGGACCATCTGGTTTCTGACTAAGGGGTGAGAAGTCAAAGGTGACATCATGAGTGTTTCTTGCATTCGTGCCGTTTCATCGTCACAGAAGATGAGATTTAAATTTCCTCTGAACTCTGAAGATTCATGAGGCCAAAGGGGATTTCGTTCTTCTGAGGGTAAATGCCATTTCCCTTCTAAATGATTCATTAAGTGGGACCCTCTAGAGGCTCATTCTCTCTTGTTGGAGGATTCATAGGTCACAAGCTGTTTGGTTGGTCAACCAATGTTCTGGGCAAGGAGCTCTCAGTCGTTACCTTTAACATGTGGGCTATTTGGTTCATATCACCTACTCCCATTCTCGCTTGTTGAGACTTCTACTTTCTCGCTACCCTAGGGGCAACTCCAACTTCTCCTTCCTGTACTCATCCTTCTGGGCCCGATGTGGGCGATGATCAAGATATCTATTCATAACAGGTTTCTCTTTTTACCTTCCTAGGAAAATATCTTTATTCTGGGACCTGTGTGTCCCTTGGTTCCTTCCTGTCATGAGAAAGACTTCTCTTCTGTTGACCAACGCTGATTCCTTCGACCCTGCACTCCCCCCGGTTCAACCTCTGCTCTACGATCTCGGTTCCCCTAAACATCCTGTCCCCGCTACAGATTCTGGTGTTCCGTTGGTTTCTGCTTCTGATGTCCCTCCAGCTTCTGCTTCTGGATTCCTCCGGCTTCTGCTTTTGTGAACAGTATCTTTGATATAGGGTCTGCATGCCCTTTGGTACTTTTTGGAGCGTATGTGCTCCTTTAACAATTACTCTCTTTGTTTGTTAATCTTCATCATTTTTTGCTAATGGTATCATACTTTTCTGTGATTATAATACGCACATGTTCTTACTGCTTACGCATTTGATACTATGATTGTATGTGTGCTCTTCCCCCTCTAAAATATTTTTATCTTGATTTCTTAAGATAAGATATCATATTCTTTCAAACTAGAGGTCAGAGAGCAAAAAATGCACGCTCTTCCCCCTCTAAAAAATCTTTATCTTGACTTCTTAAGATAAAATATCTTATTCTTTCAAACTAGAGGTCAGAGAGCAAAAAATGCACGCTCTTCCCCCTCTAAAAAAGTTTTATCTGTTCTTAAGATAAAATTTTCAAGTCTTTTGGCTTCTTATCTGCGTGTATTCATGTCCATTTTCTTACAAAGAAAGTTCGCATTGTTTCATCATTTCAACATATTAAATATTTTTCCATATGCTAACAATCATGACTCTGAGGAATTTCCTTCATTGAATTCAAAGATGCACTGCCATGTTTACATGATATACATGGGTCTTTGATTGAAATCAGCGCGCCTAAATCCATTTAGGTGTAGTATCTCTTCAAGTTGATAATGTCCTGAAGACGAGGCATTTTTTAGCCATTCTCGTCCTTGAGCTCATATGCTCACCCTCTCAGTACTCGAGAGATCACATACGGACCTTCCCAATTGGGTTCTAGTTTCCCTATTGGTTTCAATGCATCTGCTCTCCGAATCACAAAGTCTCATTTCTCAAGGTTTCGACCTCTGACATTCTTGCTGTAAGCTGCATTCATCAGCCTTTTGTATTTTTCCGCCCTGAGTCTTGCAATTTCGCTTTCTTCTTTTACTAGATTCAGATTCTCTCTTTTCATCATTACTTCTCTTTTCTCCTTTCATACCTCGGGCTTTTCCCAGATTTATATACTTGTCAACTCCTATTCTCTCAAACCAGAGGTCAGAGAGCAAAAAATGCATGCTCTTCCCCTTTTCAAAAATATTTATCTGCTCTTAAGATAAATTTTTCAATTCTAATTTTCACAAGTCGGAGGTCAGAGAGCAAAAGCGTGTGTTCTTCCCCCCCTTCAAAAATATTTATCTGTTCTTAAGATAAACTTTT
>JAPKLY010001184.1:24667-46513 GCA_026898435.1 Prunella vulgaris
CACAAGTCGGAGGTCAGAGAGCAAAAGCGTGTGCTCTTCCCCCCCTTTTCAAAAATAATTATCTGTTCTTAAGATAAAATCTTCAATACTAATTCTCACAAGTCGGAGGTTAAAGAGCAAAAGTGTGTGCTCTTCCCCCCCTTCAAAAATATTTATCTGCTCTTAAGATAAATTTTTCAATTCTGAATTCTCATATATTCATTATTGCTGATAGAGCACTCATCAACTTCTAGACTCCTTATCTCTCTTTCCTGAGGTGTGAGTCCACAGTGCAATGTTAATATAATAGAATCTGTCTCTTCTTCATCTGAATAACTTGTCACAATCAACTGAGTGAGTATTATGAGTACTAACTGTGGTAGCTGCTCTACCCCTTGGCGGCTGCTCCGCTGGCAGCTGCTCTACCATTTCTGACCTGTCGTCTCTCGCAGTACTTCCCCCAACAGTCGTTCTACCAATTCTGGTTTGCACATTCCCATCCTTTGGGACGTCTCCCATTGGATGAGGTAATGTGTTGGGCACGTTCCAGGCCCTAGTTTCGGGTCCACTTTGGGTCTTAGCCGGGGGCTCGATCGGCAGCCCGGCCTCAGACACGCCAGTGGCCCAGTTTTCTCTCCTTCCCTTATCTAGGGGAGTTTCAGTGTTCACAACAGGGGTTTCTCTCTGCCATGTAGCCTCTGCCATTCTATTCCCCAGGGCTTGATTCACACCCGACTGGATCAAGGCCTTAAGACTGTCTGCTGTCAAAGTGATCATATTTGAACTGCCCGGTTGCTCATTCACCAGCATAGCCGGAGTGCACTGAGCTGTAACTACTGGCACGTTGGCGCTGGCCGGAGTGTTGGCCACAGCCTCAAACTCTGCCCCCAAGTCTCGAGGGTCAGGATCAACCATCTCTGAAATTCTTTATCATATTAGTTACATATTTCTTCACAGGTAACAGATATGCAAAGTAGTAACATACTCATCTCTGACCTCTCGATGAAGATCATATTCCAACATTCATAAGGAAAATATATATTCAGCAGCTAATCAATTAGTAAAGGTTTTCATGCTTTCCAATGACTTTAAATACACATAGCAATCGAAAAAGTAGGCATAAGACATCCTAACCATAGAAAGAATTCAAGGATCATCTTGCCTTTAAAAGGATAATTTCAAAATGATAAGCATTTTCCAAAACATATCAAAGGCATTTAAACCGGTTATTCTCCTCATGCGTCAATTAGGGGATAAAAATCCATCTATTCTCCCACCTTACTCATGATGTATGTGAGTAGCTCTTCTAATCATGCGATCCGGTTAGATATATAAAGAATCACGGATAAAACAACTAGCACAAAATTGTTGACATCATTTTCATGTTTATAATTCACATCCAATCATATGAACTTTAGATTTGTTTCATTTTTGTTAAAAGAGCAAGGTTGTAGTCAAGATTCTTCACCATAAGTGGATTTAATAAAGGGAAACTCACGTCTTAACTCAAAGTTCCCACAGACGGCGCCAGTAGATCAGGTCAAAAAATACCCGTCACAACAATCAAATCGAAATAATAAAAAAGGGAACAAGCTTGATAAATTCAATATAAGCAACTCATATCAACATACCATTAAATCATGAAGGAGGAAGGTAAATACATGAGATTCTTCTCCAAATGAGATGAAAACTGTTTCATTCTGAACTCTGGTTCACTTTCTCCACTACACTCTGCTTTCTCCAGTCCTTCTTCGTTAATCTGCAACAAAGTCGGCCGGAAAAGATTCCGGCGTCGACCCTCCGATGCTCAAGTCAGTATTTCAGACCGCCATGGATGTAATAGTAACAATGATATAGAGGAAATATGTAAATATGAGTGAATTGTTCTCCAAGAATGATGAAGTGTACTATTTATACCCTTCTCTTCACCAAGAGAGGGTAGGAAAGTCTTTTCTTAGCTTTGGGACCACAAGGAGTGGTACACCATGGTAGTGGAGCATGTCTATTCTGAAATAGTACACCTAGGGTGGACATGTGGCGCCAGATTAGTGGCAACCATTGTACTATTTGATTCTCCCATGTACATGCACTAAGCATGTTGTACTTTCTAGGATAATGACGTTTATCCTCTAAGATCCGGCCAGTGAACCATAAATCAGTGGCCACATCAGATTATGATGTTTGGATGATAATAATATGATTGGCTTCTGACTTCTGACTGAGAGGTTGTTAGTCAGAGGTGACATAGCAGACATTTACCATGCCCATGCTATATCGTTTCCCAAGTAGTAGGGATTTAGGCCTTCTTCTGACCTCTGAGGCCTTAGGAGATTTCCCCCCTCAAGGGTTGAGTGGCGCTCTTCAGTGAGGTATCTTAATGAATAAGTCTCTTATACAACTCTTTCTCATTTATCAAAGGATTCACAGGTCACATGTTATTAGACCCGTTAATCGAGATTGAACATGAGGGGCTCTCGGCTGTCATCTCTGGGATGTGGACTATTTGGTCCATGTCAAAGTTCATATCGGAGCTCTCGGTAGGTGCGAATGACAATCGCCTTCAGTTTAACTCGATCCCTTCTCGTATGTGTATCTGCTTGTGATCTATTTCCATGAGGCTTCCCTTCAGAGAAGCTTTATTCGATTCCGACTCAGAGATGAGAGGAATCTGATCAGAGGTGAAAAGTAGATTATCTTATGTCAGAGGTCTGGGGCTGGATGCCAATTAGCGCCTATCGTCTGTGTAGGAGGGTAGATATTCCCTTTATCAGTGTGAGACAGAGACTAGATGTCAGAGGTGACATCCGGGATACTTCTTCTTCCTATCATCGAATTACTGCAATCGGTAGGGTGAAAACTTCCTCTAGTCTCTCATAGATTATTAGGCCAGAGGTCAGAGCTATTCTTGTATACTTCATCGAGGACAACCTCCCTTGCAGGCTCTCACATGTAAGTCATACATTTCATTGGCTAGGTCACAGATCGCGGATTGCCTTATTCTTTTCGTTACTTCCCGAGGTGACAACCTCTCTTTTGTGACTTCTGGGATATGGCACATTCATGCTCTATCAGTCACCACCATCCTTCAACTTCTTCTTGAAAAGATCGGCAAGAGCAGTCAACTTCAACGAAATTCTAATACCATAAAGCTGACTGTACTTCTCAAGCAAAAGATTAGTTTTACCTCGATTAAAAATAGGGACATCACATCCATCATTCCTCGGTATCATGAAAATGTCATGGACATCGTCTGGAGTAACAATAAAACTTCGCGAACGGCCAACTGACAATTGCCAACTATGAGGATTAAAATTATCAACAAGCCATTTAAGCATTGGGTACCCACTCAACTTTGTCAGATGCAAATTCAGTAAACCACCAAAACCTATGCTCCTAACAGGTTCCTTCTGAGCATTGTTCAAACTTTGAACAAGCTCAAAGACAGAAGTAGGTCTACTATGAGGAGTGAATTCTCTAAAAATGAAAAAAAAATTATAAATATATGTAACATTGAATGAACAAATACAATATATATATATATATATATATATATATATATATATAAATAACCATACCTAGATTGTTGAGACGATACAGTAACAATTGTTGTGCTCTTACCAGAAACATGCCTACGCCGCCTCCTAGATGGAGCAATAGGACCTTTAATCAACATAACAGGTGAATCATCCACAAAGGACCCAACTGGATTTTTCCCATTTTATAATTTGAAATACAAGTTGAATAATATATATATTTCAAATCAATAATATACATGTTACTACATATCAGAAAATTATGTTACTAATTAATAAAATCCATGTTACAAATAAATAAAATGCATTTTACAAAATAATAATAATAACACTGACAGAATTATATGTTACTAAACAACAAAAAATATGTTACTAGACAACAAAAAACTATGATACTATTTATGTTACTATACAAAAATAATACATGTTACTATATAGAAATATTTGTGTTACAAATCAATAATATGCATGTTACAACACAATAATAATAAAACTGACAGGATTACATGTACTAAACAACAAAATGTGTGTTACTAAACAACATAAAACTATATTACTATTTATGTTGCCATACAGCAATAATACATGTTACTATATAGAAATATTTGTGTTACAAGTCAATAATATGCATGTTACAAGACAATAATAATAAACCTGACAGAATTACATATACTAAACAACAAAATGTGTGTTACTAAACAACACAAAACTATATTACTATTTATGTTACTATATAGCAATAATACATGTTACTATATAGAAATATTTGTGTTACTAAACATAAAACATCAACTAAATCAAAAAAACAGAGCATTAACATTAAGCAGAGCATCTAACCCAAAAATTTCAAAAAATACGAACATGCATTTGAATAATAAGATTTACAGAATGATCGATCATATGAACATGCATTGAACAGAAACTCTTCGCGAACAAAAAATCAACAAAAAAAAGCATAAAAACCTAGGGTTTAAAGCATATGAAAAAGCTTTAAACAAAAAATATGTTTGAACATAAAAAATAAGAAATATAAACAACAAAGAAACCCTAAATTTCACTTAAGAACATATTTCACTATGAAAAATAGAAAAAACTTGAAACGAAGATGAAAATGTAAGAAAAATACCTTAAACTGCAAATATGAACTCGGAAACAGTGGAAGAACCAGAGAAACGCCGGTAACAGTCGTGAAATCGTTGAAACCGTCGCAAAGAAGAACGCGGGAACGAGAAAGAAAATAAAAACAAAAAAAGGAAAGTGTGAAATCAGATTTTGAATACCAATATGAATAACCCATTTTCAATTGACCGGATCTGCCTAATTAACCCAACCCGACCCGTGCATTTTTTATTTGACCCATTTAACAATATGGTATCGTTTCACACCGTGAAACATTTCATATAAGTTTTTGTGTTAGTTTAATGAATAAAAGTTCAAAATTAATAAAAAGTCTAAAATTAAAATTCAATTATTTTATGAATGGAAGATAATATTATTTTAGGGGAGAGGTATGATAATAATCCATTGTGTTTATCTTTACTAAAATACTCCTCTTATATTGGAAAGGGGAACCATAATTCACTTTATTTTTGTTTATGATATAGAAGGCAAAATTGTCAATTGTATATTTTTTTATTATTAATTTTACAATCCAAACATTCAAAATAAATTATCTTACATTACCAATTATCTTAATCCATCAATCCAAATATAATATTTAACTCAAAAATAACAATCTCTAGATTATAATCTTGCCTAATCTATCTTGAGTTATTTATCTTGTCCATTGAACCAAATGGGCCATTCTATTTTTAAAATAAGATTAAAATTTATCTCAATAATTTATATTTAGACTACACCTTACATAATAAAAGACTGAGTTTGTGAAACTGACTGACCAGTTTCCTCCCGGTAGCCCCTTTTTATTATCTTTTTTTTTATTATTTAATTGGACAAAGAAATATATATATAAACAACTCAATCTCTTATATACATATAGAATTACCCACCGCCATATCATACGTCCACAGACACCGCCATAGTATATCATTGCCATAGGATATGCCTATAGGAAAAAAATTGTAAATCGTCTTCTTCACAGCACAACGCCAAAGAAAGAAGATTAGGGTTGAACAACTTCGTCATAGCATACACCCATAGAAAAATAAGTAATGCGTGGAATCAGAGCCCCCAGCGTCGTGCTGAGCATTTCAAGGTGATTTCAGGCCTTCCATTTCTCTTTCTGTTTACGGTGTGTTAATTTATGTTATAGTAATTGCCGTCGCTTGATTTCTGAAACTGCAGATCGTTGAGTCTTTACTTTTTTTTGTTATTGTTGCGAGTATATTGATGTGGTTGATATGAACCTTGTAATGTCTTGAATGATCAACAATTGGGAAATTCAATTATAGATGGTGGTGTTTGGAAATTATTTGTAAATAATTTTGCTCACCAAGTGTTTGATGCAATGCCTATGAGAACTCTTATTTTGAAGTTGAGATATTTGTTGTAGTTTTTCAGTTTCTTGTTTTTTTTATTGGCCTATGAGAACTCTTATTTTGAAGTTGAGAAATTTGTGAAACTGACTAGCCAGTTTCCTCCAGGCCAGAGATTATAACTGGGGAAGAATGCTTATAGATTTTGTCTCAATCGTAACGGTTAATGTTGTGGGAACAACGTGCGAATAGTCACGTGGATGCCCAGAACATTTTAACGTTGGATGTGATGTTACGTTTCTAAACCCTAATACGTATGCTTTCTAAACATCTGTTTTTCTTTTCCTAATACGTATGCTTCCTTTTGGATTCATGTGTCTATATTTTTTTTTTATTATGTGTATTAAACTAAGACTTAGTGATTCGTCATGTCTTAGTCATATCATGTTCAGGTGCTTTATTATCAACATCTTGCAAAAGAGCTATTCAATATTGGTGAGGAAAATGGACTTAAGAAACCTAAATTGGACTCCCCACTACATATAATGCATATATGCTGACCCACAGGAAAGAACTTATAATGAACATAATCTGAGTTCCAGGGACTAAGATAGTCATGGTCCAAGTTCTTTTTTATCATTTGCAAATTATATTTCTCATGGCTTTAAGATAGTTGCATACATTATTACATTAATATGCTGGAAAGATAAAAAAAGGCTCCTAACTTCTGCCTCCCCACCCCTTCCTTAATCAATCAATTAATCTGATATGGGAAATTTTGTGGATGCCCAAATCTATTGGGGTTATACACTAAACACAAATTTAAGCACACAATTAATATCATGATTTAAATATATTTAAATTAAATAGTTGAACACTCAACAACAGGGTTTGGATGCAAAACATATGAATATATAAAAACACATAAATCCCACACATGCATAATTAAGGGGTTTAAGTGAATTATACCACTCTCTTCCTTTGACAAATTTATTTGAGACAAAAAAGGTCTTTCTTGAGACGCCTTATTTGGATCCACACAATCAACCTAAGAAACCCAAAATATCATCTTTGAGTCCCTTTGTTTTGTATCCACACAATCAACTTGATCAACCTAAAACGCCTTCTCAAGTATTTCCCTGTCTTTACTCGTACACCCGGTGGGAGACCACACGAATAATTTCAACACAAGAAAAAAATTTATTTTATTGCCCTCTCTTTCTCAAATTTTCAAAAATTGAGATCAAGAATATGTGTTCTTGATGACTTGTTTCATCTCATATTTATAATGAGGATTCAAGATCAAATATCTTGAATATCAAATATTTCAAATCTTGATTATCCTGAATATCAAATTTTCCAAATCTTAATTATCTTGAATATCAAATATTCTAATCTTGATTATCTTGAATATCAAATATTCTAATCTTTCTCATTATCTTTATTATTATTTATTTTGAAATTATCTTATTAATTCAATGAGATCTTGATTTTATTAGATATTCTTGTATTCAAAATACATATCTATTTTCCATAAAATTTCTCATGAATTTAAATTCATAATTTAAAAAAAAGGGCACAAAATTATTTCTTTTATTTTAATCACCTTGTTCATTTTTGAACATTTAATTGGACTACTTGAGGGGCCTCTAGGAGAATTAAGATTGTATATCCCAATGGTCCTTGAATTCTAACATGAGCTCAATGTCATTCAATCCATTAACATTAATCTCACTCCACTATAGGATTAATGTTGCACTATCCATCTTAACCCATATTACAATCATATGGCTCCCGATCATAATTTTCTATGTTTAAAATTTTCTTGTCCGTTAATTAAGTAAGCCACTGAACAATTTAATTATTTTAACATCTTAACCTTGGAGTAAGGACATCTCTTCTTTATCATCATACCAGAAATAAATTTCACTTGCAAGACTTAGTATGACAAACATTTAGAGCCCCCAAGGGGACTAATCATGCAAGACTTTCCAAGCACACGTTCTTCTGTATTAAATCTTAGCAACTGTCATGTTATCAATGATGTCGCTCAAGATGCAAAGTATTGAGTTATATTTCATATTTCGCTGATGCCATTTCGCTAATACCATTTCACTACATTTGGCTTAATAAAGACATACTTTAAATATAGTAATATGTTGATGGCTTAATAGAAATGCATGTGATAATATTTTGCTAATGCTATTTCAATCATTTTTTAAAGTTTATTTTAATTTCTATTTATTTGAAATTGGTATATTGACTTATTTTTTATAAAAATATTTATTCTATAAAAATAAATGAATATATGTAAAAAGAATAACATTTTATATGATAGTAACATACATTTGTTCTAATTGTAACACACATTTTCTCCTTATTTTATGTTAGTATATGGGCAAACATATGTTACTACGAGGGTAAAATGAGTTTTTATAAGAATAAATATGTGTTTCTTATTTACTCATCATCCTTTTAAAATATAGGTTTATTGAACCATGTAGTAATACACTTTTTACTGTTTTATATGTGTTATTAAATGAAAAAAATAATCATTTCTATAAAAATAAATAATATATTTGTCAAAAATTAATATTTATTCTTATAGTAACACACATTTACTCTTTGTATTATATAAAAGTATTTATTCTATACAAATAATTGAATATATGTAAAAAGAATAATATTTTATATGATAGTAACATACATTTGCTCCTCATTTTGTGCTACTATATGGGCAAATGTATTTTACTATATGGGCAAATATATTATACTATATGGGCAAATGCATGTTACTATCATATAAAATATAATTTTATAAAAATAAATAAATATATTTGTGAAAAAATAATATTTATTCTTATAGTAACACACATTTTACTCTTTATATTATATAAAAATATTTTCTCTATAAAAATAAATGAATATATGTAAAAATGATAACATTTTATATTTTATTAACATGCATTTGCTCCAATTGTAACATACATTTGCTCCCTAATATGTGTTACTATATAGGCAAATGTGTGTTACTTTAAGTAGCATATTAGTTTTTTATAAGAATAAATATGTGTTTGTTATTTATTCATCATCCCTTTAAACTCTAGGCATATTGAATCATATAATAATACAATTTTTACTATTTTTATATGTGTTATTATATGAAAAAATAATTATTTCTATAAAAATAAATAATAATCCCTCCGTCCTAGAGGAACTTGCAAATTTTCCTTTTCGGGATGTTCCACAGGAACTTGCAAGGCCAAAAATGGAAATATGTTTCAACACTATTACCCTTACAATATACACTTATTTACACTCAGTGCCACTACCTTTTTATCTTAATTTAAACTAATTAATCTAAACATAAAATTAAACCCCCATTAACAACTAACCAAACCCACTTTACTAACCTAAAATCTGTCTCATCTCACAATCATTCGTCTCTCTCATCTCAAAATAACATTCCACGCCTCATCTCACAAATCCTAGTTTATCTCACAGCGCTCTCTCTTCTGCATCTCCGATCGCGAGAGTAGATTTGCTCTATTACTCCTATCAGCTCCGTCTTTTTCTCTAACCTAACTTTTGATCATCGTTATGAATCCACTCAACGGTTTTCTGGGTATGAGAGTATGGTCCCTGAAACTTACCAAGAATCTCAAGAAGATTCACCTATTTTTGACATAAATTATCTCATAGTTCCAGATTCTGAAGATGAGGAATGGTACCTTGTACTAGAAACCCATCTTTTACCTGAAATCCCACTTGTACCAGAAACCCCTCTTGTCGATTTGGAGGTGGATTCAAGTTTGGTGGTGGATTTGGTGGACAAGCGCAAGTTCTTGATGAAATTTCTTGTGATATGTTGTCCTCTCATCAACAGGTATTCCTACATGACCCTGTGAGTTACTACGTGTTCCACGATCTATGGTTTCCATGGGTTACATGATCTGTTGTTTTGTACGGGTTACATGATTTGTGGTTTCAACCCCTATTTAGGAATTAATAAGGGTTCCACCACTGTGATGATAGATTTTGTTGGTCATGTGTTTCATGCATCTCTTGCCACCACTAGGATTCAATACCTTAGTTAGGAGGCTTACGGTAGTTCATGTTTTCCACTACTAGGACTCAAAACCTAGTCAAGAGGCTTGAACTCTGTGATGATAATTTTTTGAGGGTTTGATTAATTGTTTTCTTGTTATTCAGATACTAAACTTGATTGAACCTATGGATTTATTTAGGTTCTCTGTTTCCAAACACTGCATCTCTTGCCACCACTAGGATTTGGTACCTAGTTAGGAGGCTTACATTAGTTCATGTTTGCTACCACTAGGGCTCAAAACCTAGTAAGAAGACTTGATCCCTATGATGATAATTTTCTTAGGGATTGAGTATTTGATTGATTTTCAGGTGCTATACTTGATTGATTTCTTGTTTCTTTGAAAATCCAGATGTTATACTTGATTGGTACCTTGTTTCCTTGAAAATTCAGATGCCATAGTTGATTGATATCTTATTTCTTTGAAAATTCAGATGCTATACTTGATTGATACCTTATTTCTTTGAAAATTCAGATGTTATACTTGATTGGTACCTTGTTTCTTTGAAAATTCAGATGTTATACTTGATTGATTTCTTGTTTCTTTGAAAATCCAGATGCTATACTTGATTGGTACCTAGTTTCTTTGAAAATTCAGATGCTATACTTGATTGATTTCTTTAGGTTCTCTATTTCCAAACACTGCATCTCTTGCCACCACTAGGATTTGGTATCTAGTCAGGAGGCTTACATTATTTCATGTTTGCCACCACTAGGGCTCAAAACCTAGTCAGGAGGCTTGATCCCTATGATGATAATTTTCTGAGGATTGAAAAAATTCTTGTTTCTTTGAAAATTCAGATGATATACTTGATTGAATTCTTGTTTCTTTGAAAATTCAGATGCTATACTTGATTGATTTATTGTTTCTTTGAAAATTCAGATGCTATACTTGATTGATTTCTTGTTTCTTTGAAATTTATATGCTATACTTGCAAAAAGTCCACATATACTAGGTTAATATACGTAAATAGTACACACATATTAATGTTTACAGCTTAAGCACTATGTTGACAAGGCGAACTACCTGAGGATAATCACGAAATTATCTCAAGGTTAAGAAGGTCACCCGCTTGTGTAAGAGCCAAGTCGCTAGCCCTGACCAAGGCCAACATGAAGGAGCTCGTCGAGGCGGGCAAGGACCTCGCCCAAGCCCCCAGCAGGCCGAGGTCGAGGGCCAGAGGTATCGGAGAAGGAGAGTACGGGCGAGCTACCCCTCTCGAGAGGGAGCTCGCCCCTGTCCAAAGGAGATCTCACCGAGGTCTGTCGTTGCATAATCCCCAGAAATGGCACAAGGTAAAGGAGCTCGCCGGGTAGGTCGCCCGGCCCGAGAACCCAAGTATCAGATGTATAAATAGGGAGAATAGATATGTAGTAGAAAAAGACCGGGAAAAGGGTGCATTGTGAGGGATCAAGGCGAAGGTTACGAACCTTCATCAACACTGGAAGCCAAGTAGGCTCGTAAGGTGCTACCTCACACTCGCGCACCTATAAATAGGTCTCTCTTGTAACTATTACAACGAACTTAATCATAATACAACATTTACTCTCTCTCTCTAAACTCTCCACTTTCTCTCTCTATATCATTCCCTCAAGAACACTAAGAACAAATCTTGGATTATTGTTTGGTAGAATTAATACGTCCTAATAGCCATATTAACAAACATCGTTAGTAAATTCTATCAACAATTTGGCGCTAGAAGGAGGGTGGTCCTTAGAACTAAAAAATTTGAGAGTGAAAAACTAGGGTTTCTTTGAAGATTTGAATATTTGAAGGTGTTCTTGACCAAAGTTCAAGAACACTTGAAGATACACACATATTTCCATTCCTTGAATGAAAACCCGGATTTTTGGGTAAAAACCCAGATTTACGGATCCATAATTTCTGCCCGGAAAAGGTTTTCAAACGCACGCATGTACATGAATAAACCAGATTTTGGATAATTCGTTACACGTAAAGCTAGACAAAAACCCAGACAAGTTCACCCAAGCTGGAAGATCACGACCTCGGCGACCTACCCCTGCGACCTTCGGCGAGCTACCCCCTGCAAAACCCTAAAATGCCTAAGGGACAAACCTCGACGAACACCCGGAGGGGGAAGAGCGGCGATCTGGACCAGGCTGAGGGGGAGACCTCTCGCCGAGCTCCCTAGAAAAATAATGCCCCGCGACCTCCTTGAGTTTCGGTAACTCATGAGGAATTAAACCCCGCCCTGAGGGACCTCGCCAACGACCCCGACGAGCTCCAGAGCACGATTGCAACCTTGTAAAGGTTGCAACAGAGGCAGCTCGACGAGCTCGCCCTAGTACATAGGCGAGCTCCAGCCACCGAGGCCCGAGAGCAGACCAGGCCGACCCAGGGCACCCAGACCCGGGGTCACTACAGTGACCTCCCATCCGAGCAAGAGGCGAGCTCCACCCAAGCTCGCCAACACTGGGAGCGCGCCGGGAAGACCAAGGTGGTGGAGGAGCCCAGCTACACATGCCTGGCGAGCTTCGACCTACACCGAAGCATCCGCCACCCACCAATCACTGAGGAGGGAGGTCCTCCAAGGCAGACTAGAGCCGATGTGTGAAGAAGTTGAACGGACGGCAGCCCCGGCTACGTCCCAGAGGGAAGAATCGGACCTACAGCCTCGTAGGTCCGCCCATGACCGACTAAGGAGGCCCTCGACCGATAGGCTGGGCACACATGGCGGACGCCAGTTCCGACCTGCCACGGAGGGATCGCCCCAGAGTGACGCACCTTGGGAGCGTGCGTCCACGAGATGCATGACCTTCGAGCAACCTCCGCCGGAGGTGACCCACAACGACGAGTTGGCCACACTAAAAAAGGCCGTGGAAATGCTACAGCAGCAAGTAGCAGCCAAATCTGGCGGACCTGACACCACCACTCTCCCCGCATCTCCGTTGGCACCTACTATCCTCTAGGCACCAGTCCAAAAGAAGATCCACTTCCCGTTGATGTCCGCATACGAGGGCGAATCTGACCCGAAGGTCCACCTGGCCAAGTATGTGGACTACATGATCTCAGTAGGTGCCACCGACGCCACTCAGTGCCGGAACTTCCCGCTGACCCTCGGGGACCGAGCTCACCGCTGATTCTCATCACTCACCCCGGGGTCAATCCACTCATTTGGCCAACTCACGCGGGAGTTCTTGGCCCACTTCTCTGGGTTTGGATCCTACCTTACCCAGAAGCACCGCCTCGCCAACATCCACCAAGGCGAGAATGAGACCGACCAGCAGTACCTGGAGAGGTTCAACAAAATATTGCTGGAAGGCGAACCGGTGAGCGAGGACACCAAAGTCATCGCAGTGATGGCCGAACTCCGAAAAGGGACCGACCTCTGGAAGGAAATGCACCTCGCATGTCCGAAAACTTACACCGAATTCCACCACAAGGCAGGGGTGTTCGTGGCCATGCAGGAGGTCCTCCAGAAAGAGGTCGGTGCCCCCGAGAAGAGGAAGCCGTACGGGAAGAAGTCCGGGGGCACATACAAGGCTCCCCAGAACTTAAAAGCTTTCGGTGACGGAGACGAGCTCAAGGAGAAGCTCAACCAGGTCCTCACCGTCTCCGTTGACCACGTCTTTACAGCGGTTAAAGACAAAGCTTTGTTGGAGGAGCCAAGGAGAATTCACCAGGACCGCGCGAAGCTCAACCCCAACAAGTACTGTGCCTATCACCAGTCCATCAGCCACTTCATCAGCGAGTGCCGAGACCTCCTCAAACAACTCTGGAAATTCTATGAGGATGGGAAGCTGGCTGACTTCGTGAAAAAGGCACCAGCAAAGAGGCCCAGGTTCGAGAGAAGGGAAGCCTCTGATGACGAAGAAGAGGACGAGGGCCAACGTGGACCTCAGAACAGACGAAGGGCATCTCCCCAACCTCAACAGAACCTGGAGCCCACTCTAGAACTCTTAGTTCTCGAGGAAGAAATTGGAGCTGCCAGAGGTCTCCGAGACGGAGGATCCTCCATTTCCAAGAGAAAGAGGAAGGCCGAGATCCAGGCCATAAACCAGGTACAGGAAGGCAGCTCCATCCCCAGGCGCGTCGCACAACTCACTGATGAGCTGACATTCTCCTCGGTGGACTTGGAGGGGGTACTGATGCCCCACAACGACTCGTTGGTGATAACCGCCAACATCATGAATTTCCGAGTTCACAGGCTACTTGTGGACACCGGCGCCTTCACCAACATTCTCTTCAAATCCACCTTAGATGCCTTAGGTGATTTTGAGTCGTATATAGAGCCTAGCAATGCTAGGATAGTGGGGTTCGGAGAAGCTGTAACCGTCCCCCTAGGTACTATTAGGTTGAGCATCCAGCTTGTATCGGTCGAGGACCCGGAGCGGAGACTGACTAGGTTAATAGATTTCCTAGTTGTCGACCAGCAGTCCTCCTACAACGGGTTCCTTGGTCGTCCCTTTTTCAATGAATTCAAAGCAGCGTGTTCAACCTACTACTACTGTATAAAATTCCCAACACCGAAAGGTGCTGGGACCGTAAAGGGTGACCAGAAAAAGGCCCGAGAATGTTTTCTCCAAATCAAAGATGGCCAGGTAAAAAAGGCGGTGATGCAGGTCCAGGTCCTTGAAGATGATATGCAGATTCCAGCAGACGAGCCAAACATCCTAGACATTATCTCAACAGAAACTGAGATGATGGAGGTAGGCGATCTGCCAGAAATTGAACAAGTCTCCGAACCTGCGCAAGACGCATAATCGGCGCCAAGGGAGGGGATGGAGGAAGCTCAAAAAAGCCAAGTGTTGGGACCGGCGTAAAATCAGCAACCTCCGCCCATAGAAGTGGTTGACGAAGCCCAAGGTGGGGAACCTGCGGGAGATTAAGGACCCTCACCAATGGATGTTGATCCAGCTTCCCAGGTCACCGAACCATCCCAAGTTGACATACCACCAGAAGTACTGACAGTTGATGAACCAGCCCAAGCTGAAAGCCAAACCGATGACCTCGAACCGCGCATAGGTCATGAACCTACCCAGATATCACAAGAGGAGTGGGACGAGTTCATCAGCGACCCGAGGTGGAAAAGTCAAAAGAGAAAGGCCACTCCCATGGAGGAATTGACAACACTCCCGGTGGACCCGGAAAGGGACTTGGAACTCTTCATAGGTTCCGAGTTGCCAGAACCGTACCGGTCGAGGATGGAGCTGTTCTTGATGTCCAACTTGTACGTGTTTGCCTGGTCCCACGAAGATATGATAGGAATCCCATTGGAACACGCTTGCCACCGACTTAACATAGATCCGACGATAAGGCCCGTACGCCAAAAACGAAGGAAGTATGGATCAGACAAGTA
Organism: Prunella vulgaris; assembly: GCA_026898435.1. Lineage (NCBI taxonomy): Eukaryota > Viridiplantae > Streptophyta > Magnoliopsida > Lamiales > Lamiaceae > Prunella > Prunella vulgaris. Next base: position 40,041 of record JAPKLY010001184.1, read on the forward strand.
CGCAGCCCTGACCACCGAAGTTGGGAAGCTGTTGGACAACAAGCTGATCAAGGAAGCCTTATGTCCGCAGTGGGTCGCCAACCCCGTCCTGGTGAAGAAACACAACGGGACGTGGAGGCTATGTATCGATGTCACGGACCTGAACAAGGCATGCCCGAAGGACAACTTCCACTACCCCACATCGATCAGCTTGTAGATAGCACCGCAGGCCACGAAATGATGACATTCATGGATGCTTTTGTGGGCTATCACCAGGTAGCGCTGCACCCAGATGACCAGGAACATACGGCGTTCTACACCAACAAAAATATGTATTGCTGGGAAAGGATGCCGTTCAGACTCATCAACGCCGGAGCAACCTACCAAAGGTTGATGAATAAAATGTTCAACCAGCATATTGGCGAATCTATGGAGGTGTACGTGGACGACATAGTTGTCAAGAGTTTGAGAAAGGAGGATCACCTTGACCACCTGAAACAGACCTTCGACATACTACGCCACTACAACATGAAGTTGAACCCCAAGAAAACCAGTTTCGGCGTACATTCAGGAAAGTTCCTAGTTCACCTGGTGAGCCAGTGGGGGATAGAGGTCAACCCGATGCAGGTCCAGTGCATAATCGAGATGGGCATGCCCGATTCTGTGTAAAAAATCCAAAGGTTGACCGAGTGCATGGCAGCTTTGAACAGGTTCATCTCCAGGTCTGGCGATCGAAAATTGTCCTTTCTTCGAGGTGATTAAGGTAAACACACGGAGGTACAGAGAAGTGGCTAAGGCCAACAAGCTACATCTGAAAAACCACTTTGTGTGGACGAGCGAATGCCAACGAGCCTTTGAAGATATTAAAGCATACCTGGCAGACACGCAGGTCCTGTCGAAGCCAGTACCTGGTGAAAAGTTGTACCTATACCTCGCCGCATCGGAGGTTGCCATTAGCTCCGTCCTGGTCCGAGAAGAGGCAAAACACACCTACCAGTATACTACATAAGCCAAGTCTTGCACGAAGCTGAGTTGCGGTATACCCCGACAGAGAAGCTAGCCTATGCACTGGTGATGAGTGTTAGAAAATTGAGACCCTACTTCTTCGACCACCCGGTAGAGGTGCTGACGACGTTCCCACTATGTCAAATACTACAGCGCCCTGACACCGCCGAACGTCTGCTGAAATGGTCACTAGAAGTTAGCCAATACGGTATAACCTACGTACCCTGAACAGCGATCAAGGGACAAGCGCTCGCCGACTTTATCATCGAGCTAACTTTCCCACAGGATCCGACGAGGGGACGTATAGCTCTGTGGTACCTCTACGTTGACGGATCATCAACCAGCACAGCAGCAGGCGCCGGCGTAGTCCTAATCAGCCCGGACAGACAAGTCTTCACCTCGGCAATTCGGTTCGACTTCAGAGAACGAACAATGAGGCGGAGTACGAAGCTTTGATAGCTGGACTTAGGCTATCATTAGCTGTGGGGGCAACCAATCTTCAAGTTTTCGAAGATTCCCAACTAATAATATCCCAAGTCCGGGGGGAATATGAAGTGAAGGACCAGCAGATGATGACCTACCAGAAGATAGCCGCGCATCTGATCTCGATGTCCTAGCCTGACTAGCTACCAGTAATGGCGAAGCCGAGTTCACGGAGGTTGTAATCACCAAGCTGAAGAACCCCTCGATGTCCAATTACAAAGTAAGTCAGACCTCGAGTGGGGGGCAGGAAGGTGATGAAGACAGCGAAGATTGGTGCACTGTTTAGCCAAAAGGTGTCTACGTGCAAGTGTACACGATCGTTATTGCAATAGCAAGCTTAACCAAGTTTATTTTATATCGAACCCAAAGGAGACGGGGATTTGTAAGGTAAGACTATTGTTCTTGATTCAAAAACACAAAGCAAATAAAGGGGATTTGGTATCTATGTCTACTAGTGCGTCAAACTTGTAAACTACCTATCACCTTGATTCACAAAGTGAGCGAGTGTGAGAGTTATGTGCTAGTGTACTATCCTATGTTTCATATGGTGAGGTATCACTTTATCATGCCATGGAATTGTGTACAATCAATTGGTAAGTCACTCTAACATGCAAGAGGTCTCCCTAATAACACAGTAAAGCCTCTAATTGCTCTTCCTATTGACTAAGTATAGCTCTCACTATCTTAGGAATTTAATCAAACACTTGACATGCATTTGGCCTAGTACAAGAAGATTTAGGAAAATAGGCCAATTCTCATTGAGACTATCTCCTAATGGCCCTTATGATCAACTACACATGCAAGGTATTCATATAATCCATCAATGTAGAGAATTGATCATACAATAATTCATAGCAATTAAAAGATCAACATAATCACCATACTACTCCATAGGAGTCATACACCAACACACAAAGGGATTAGCCCATGGCTAATTTGGTAAACATAAAAGAAATAGAAGCAATAGCAATCATCATTATGCAGGAATTATACAAAGTATTCAACAATTTACATATTACAATTGGAATTGAAAAGATACAAGATTACCTCTAGAAGCTATAAAATGATCCGACAATAGAAATCGAAAATCAATCGGTAGAAATGTAGCTTGAGCTATGCTAAGAATGCAGGAGAAAACTGATCGTCGATCCGAACGGTAGATCACAAGTAATCGTCGAAATCGTAAATGAAAATCTAAGAACACCACTTGGAAACTACCTCTAACTTCTCCTAATCTAGTGAGAGAATATGAATCTAAGAAAATGATAAAAGTCTCTTAGAAAATCTGAGATGGAAATATATATAGTGCCCTTGGATCATTGACTAAGATGCCCTTCATTAAAACGCGCGAAAATATGAAAATAGCCCTAAAAATCTGAGAAAACTGAGCTGCTGTCGCCCAAGAACTGTGCAACTGTCGACCACTCGGGCGATAGCTTGCTCGACACGGGTAACTTTTGTCATCCAAAAGCTGTGCAACTGTCGACCGAGCTTGGTCGACAGCCAGCTCGACAAATGGCTGTCTTTCCAGGTAATTGAGTCGCGCGAAGCTTGTCTTCCGAAGAAGGAGTCCGTGTCGCCCGAGGCCTTAGTCTTGGTCGATGCATGATTTCCTTGTTTTTGTCATATCTTGAGCTCTAGAACTCCGATTGACTCGATTCTTCTTTCGTTGTGACCCTCTCTTCAAGCTATTTAACATAGTATATCAATTTCTCCATTTTGATCAACTCCAGAATTTGGACTTTTTTCGATCTTGCTTGTTTCTTCCTCATTTTGCTCGTTTTCACCTACAATCACAACTTCCTAGCAAAAAAGGGTTAAATACACAAAGTATCACATAATAGGGTCAAATATGAACATAATATCACTAAAAGCATATAGAAATGAGTGCTAAAACATGAAATTATGACCCTAATCATGCACTCCGATCCAAAAATACTTAAAGGACGGAACAACCCTCGAAGATGCCTGGGAAGCTAGTCGGCTAGTAAAGCAAGCTGCCAGATATACGCTGCTGGATGACCAATTCTACAAACGTGGGTTCTCTCTACCTCTACTCAAATGCTTATCTAAGAAGCAAGGGTTCGAGGTGTTAGAAGAAATTCACGAAGGAATTTGCGGAAGTCATGCTGGGGGGCAAGCTTTGGCTTACAAGATGATCAGGCAGAGGTACTACTGGCCCACTCTTCGCAAGGATGCCATTAGCTTTGCTCGGAAGTGCCGAAAGTGTCAACTTTTCGCACCTAATATCCACTCCCCAGCCAACCAACTGAAGTCGGTCTTCAGACCGTGGACTTTTGCAAAATGGGGTAGCGACTTGATCGGCCCATTTCCACCTGGCAGAGGCGGTGTGAAGTTTGCTGTCGTAGCAGTAGACTATTACACTAAGTGGGCTGAAGTCGAAGCGCTCACGACCATAACACAGGAGAAGATGATCGGCTTCATCTGGAAGAACTTGATTTGCCAGTTCAGACTCCCGCAGTCGATCATCACGGATAATGGAAGGCAGTTTGACGGCCAAAAGTTGAGGGACTTCTGCAGTTCGTGGAACATCAAGAAGCACTACTCTACTCAACTCCATACCATCCACAGTCGAATGGCCAGGTCGAGGCGGTCAACAAAATTCTGAAACACATATTGAAGCTCCGCCTCAAAGATAAGAAAGGAAGCTAGGCAGATGAACTCCCGGAGGTCCTATGGTCGTACAGAACATCATACCGAGCTAGTACCAGAGAGACCCCGTTCGCCTTAGCTTTCGGGACTGAAGCGGTAGTATCAGTCGAGGTTCAGAATAAGACCTGGAAGGTGGTAGGATATGACGAAGAAAAGAACAACGAAGCCTTGGCAGTCGAAAAAGATCTGATCGAGGAAACCAGAGCTTCGTCGGAAATGAAAAACGCCACCTACAAGCGCAGAGCTGAGAAGTACTACAATTCCCAGGTCCGAGACCGAAAGTTCAAGGTTGGGGACCTAGTGCTGAAAAAGAAACTGATGGCCCCACCAGGTGTGTTCGGGTCAAACTGGGAAGGACCGTTCCGGGTCACCGCAGCCTGGCCAAACGACACTTATGACCTCGAAGACACAGAGGCCAACACCTCGTCATACACCTGGAGTGCCGCACATTTAAAGAAATTTTATCAATAGACCAGGACTCTGTAATAGACTAGCCGGAGGTTCGCATCAGAAGTGTCGATAACGACCAATGTAAATTACGCTGCTATGAGAAGTTGAGAAAATTTATTAAGTCAGAAAAGTTGTCAGCCATGCGAGCTTCTATAGCTCGCCAACTATGCGAGCTCCTACAGCTCGCCAACTATGCGAGCTCCTACAGATTGCCAGCTAGGCGAGCTCCCATAGCTCGCCCCGCTGTTCGAAGGTCCGTAATCCACCCAGTGTTCAAAACTTCGTAATGCACAAGAACCAAGGTCCCAAATGTTATAATCAAAATGCTCGAAGGCAAAGGCCAAAGTGCCCAAGGTCGCGAAGGTGCCCTTCCTAAAGGGTCACTAAGCACCGACTGCCTTAAGTTAGAAAAATTCGTGAAAAAGACGATTAAAACGTCTAAGGCAAGGTTCACGAAACCCAACTGCCCAACGTGAATTAAACAAAGTATAACTCGCTACCCTAAGTGGTTTAAGACGAGCAATTCACGGCCCTAAGTGGCGTAAGATGAAGAATACGTACTATTAAAATAGAGGTACAATTCGTAGTCCTAAGTGATGTAAAACGAACGATTCGCTTCTCAAAAGTAGAGTAAGACGAACAGTCAAGTACCCGAAAAATATATAAACGAGCTAATTCAAATTATAACGTAAGCGTAAAAATGTAAGTGAGCAAAGCTGGAACCAAAAACTCGAATTTCATTCAAAAAATACTTAAGAAATTTTCAAGTAAAAAAAGTACTTGAAAAATTCCTAAGTATGAGTAGTGGTGCTAGCCACAAAGGCCGGCTAGCTGGCCGTCTTTTGATTAGCGTTTAAGTATGCATGTATTTTACCTATTTTGTGTATTATTTTGTGTACTATAATGTATTGTTTAGCGTATTTATATATAATTTCACACTTTCTAATTAGTTATAAGTATTTATGTTTTCTATACCAATAAGAAGCATATGTATAATTCAACCTAACCATTATGTCTATTGTATATTGTTGAGGTCTTAAGTGGAGTTATATTTATCCAAATTTTATGATATTGAATACCTAAGACAATATACTAAATACTTAAGACACTTTAGTGATCCAATTTTACAAGTTTGGATTGTATTTGTACTCAAAAGTGAAGACTCCATTTCTGTCCAATGTTTGGACTCAAAACACATTTTCGTATTTGCTCAATATCTGGAGCCTCACTAAACCAATTGAACCAATTCCAGTTGTATTTGATCACTAATGCGTTTCTCTACAACTTGTCTTCAGGGCTCAAGAGTCAAAAATTCCGGCTTCAATGGTTAAAATGACAATCAATGCAAGGGCTTCAGAATTCCGCCATCTCAGTACACATGTTGGGAAACAATTCACCATAATTCATTCAAAATTCCAATTTACACAAGACCAATGCCATTGGTTAGTCAAGAAATTCATCAAGACACAGTAAAAATATTAAAGGCGTTGATTTTGTGCAAGCTGAGATATCTGCTTTTCAAGAGACCACCATAAATTCGCGGAGAAAAACAATCCAGTTTTACCAACTTCACTATTCTGGTCATAACTCACAATCTAGAGATCGGATTTTTGAGATCTTAGACTCCTTGGAAAGCTAATCCAATGGACTACAACTTTATTTCAGAAGTGAAGATGAAATTCGGACGGAAAGGGAAATTAAATTACTGATCTTTATAAACCACGTGAATTGGTTTCTAAAGTCTCCATGATTCACTATTTGGAAGCCTATATAAAGAGCCCTTTAGCAACCCTTGAAGGCATCCCATTTTCCTTGTAATCCTTCTATCTTAGTCTAGTATCTCTCTTAGAAATATGAGTTCTTATTGTATTAGTATGAGTAGC
>JAPKLY010001185.1:0-16890 GCA_026898435.1 Prunella vulgaris
GGCATAAATAAAGGTTTAATGCTATGTATTATGTCCCAATATGTTTTTAAAAGACACAAATAAGTGGCTTAACATTATATTTGAAAACACATATAAGTGTCTTAACATTTCATTTGAAGACACAAATAAATGTCTTTATATGCACATAAGTGTCTCGATGTTTAATTTCAATACGAAAATAAGTGCCCTAATATTTTATTTCAAGGCAAAATTAAGTGTTCTTATATATAACTTAGCGCCCTAAAATTTGATATTATGACACAAATAAGTGTCTTTGTACATAAATGAGTGCCACTATCTTTCATTTCAAGGCACAAACAAGTGTCCTTATGCATACATAAGTGCCCCGTGATATTAATTTAGGGGCATAAGTTGATTTTTGATGCTACACATTATACGCCCCGATATTAATTTAACGACACAAATAAGTGTCTCGATATTTTATTTGAAGACATAAATAAGTGACCGTATATACTTATCACAAGAGTTTGAGACCTTTTAAAGGGCATTTGCATGTGCCTCGAGAAATCAATCACAAGACATATGTAAATGTCTAGAAAGTCATTGATATAGAGGCATTTAAAAAGTGCCCTTAACTCTTTTGGGACATTACACCTGGAGGCACATGTTATAAGTGCCCCTAAGATCATATGTGCCCCAATAGAATACATATTGGGGCACTTTTTTGTGTCTGGAAAGTCCTTTTTTGTTGTAGTGATTGGCCAAGTAAAAAGAAAGAAAATGACGTGCCATTCTCATTACCACATCATTTCAATCCACCACAGCATTGAAACTTTGTTGCTGGAATAGAAGAAGACCCACCACTGCCCATGGAAGAAGCTGTTTTTGCTCAGACGTGGGTGCCGGAAATTGAAGAAAGCCGTCGCTGGAAAAAATCACTCACTGTCTGAAATTGACCTCTGTTCAATCGCCATTGCCGCTGCGCAAAGTTCGTCTATGAAATTAGAAGTCGAAGCTAAATACTCCACCGCCTGGAATTGATTCGAAGGCTGCCACCATTTTGCACGTGGAATCCGACACCCATTTCCGCCATTTGCAGTAAGATGGTCATCGAATCAAGTCAATTTGATGATTAGTTGATATTGTGGAATGGCGCCATGAATAATGGAGATGAAGGGTATATACATGCATTCTGAGCAGTGCTGATCAAAGGAATGAAAGCAGCATAACTAGTGGCTACTAGCTAGTTAGTGTGTTTTAATTTGTGTTGTTTGATTAAATAATGTAGCATGTAGGGTTGTAGTCGAATCGAATACTGTTGTAGTATTCGATTCGTATTCGTGAAACTATTTAAATATTCGTATTCGTATTCGTATTTGAAATTAATATTGGAAATTAATCGAGTATTTGATTCGATTTTTTAAAACATATTTTATACCATATGATTCTATTCTATTCAATTTATAATTATTCGTTCCGATTCAAAACTATTCAATTCGAAATTATTTGTTCTAATACTAAGCTATTAATTTGAATTTTTATTGAGTTGGACTTAAAATGAGTCGCATCTTCAAATTAGATGAAAAAAAATAATAGATGCAATGCATCTTCAAATCCGACGAAAAAAATACCAAAAATCCACAATAATCAACTAACAAAATCAACAATAATACGCAAAACACAAAAAAAACAACTAAAATCAACACTAATAAATAAATAAATCAACAAATCAGAAGAAAGCGGCCATGAATATTTCTCAATAATCAACATTAATCAACAAATCTCTTCTATTTCTTTCTCAATAAAAAAGGGAAGATTTCATAATTGCCCTTTTTCACATGGGCATTTACTTTTTTTGCCCTATTTCTATAAAATTTTCAATTGTGACCAAAATAATTATAAAAAGACAATAATACCATTTTACTTTATTTTTAATTTATAACTCAATTCATTTTCTTATCCCTCAATCCAAACACAACCAATTGCCTTAATCTCCATTAACCAAGTCCAACAACTGGAAAATTGAAACAACAACCGGAAATCATTATCGCCGGAATGGGGTTTTTCACCGACGCCTACGATCTCTTCTGCATCTCCCTCGTAATCAAAATGCTCTGGCCGGATCTACTAACACGTCGACGGCTCACCGAATTCGGGATCTCTGCGGCCCAACGTCTCTGCAACCGTCAACGGCGTCGCCCTTTGTGGAACCCTCGCTGGACAGCTCTTCTTCGGGTGGCTCGGCGACAAGCTCGGCCGGAAAAAGTGTACAGCGCGATGCCGTGTTCGCGATGCAGGGGTTCGAGATTTTAGCCGGCGGAATTTATCGAATTAAATTAATTAATCATATTCTATTATACAATTAAAGGAGAGTCTATTTCTTCTATCAGATCACCACGAAACACAAACTAGAGGCCGTGTTGCTTGCTCTGTTTTTTCTTCTTCAAGTTTTCAGGCCATACTTCGACAATGGCGACGAATTTGACTTTAATGGTAGCTTCGGATTTGACTTTAATGGTTTCAGTGTTAATTCCGGCGAGAGGAGGTGATGCTTTGGCAAGTGGGTTCATGCGACAGCCATGGGATCCAATTTCTGGTGATTATGCTTCGATAAATTCCGGCACCCCTCTCTCCATTTCCGGCAGCAAGCTTTGACAACAGTCATAGCTCTTGTGCTTCGTAAATGGGTGGTCTGCTGCTGTCTATCTCCGGCAGAATTGCAGGTGGCTCTCAATTGAAGATTCAGGCGTGGTGGAAGCTTCATTAATGTCGATAAACAAGAACAGGGACAACGTCTTCAAATTAATTCAGGCAAATTTTGGGGAATAATTAAGGAATGTGTTAATTAAGGGGATAATTTATTACTTTATTTCAATTAATTTGTGGTTAATTAAGGAAATTATTAATTTAAGAATTTAATTAATGGGGTAGAAGGTGAGTGTTTGGATGAATGGATAAAAATAAATTAAAGGGTATATTGAACATTTCTCCTTCAATTTGGGTAAGTTTGAAAGATTTGTGGAGGATGGGTAAAATAGAAAATGCCCATGTGAAAAAGGACATTTTTGTGTATTTTCACATAAAAAAACTCGGACAGATCTAAAAAAAACTTCACCCTCCGCCACTAAATTTGAGTAGCGCATCATTCGTCGTTTGACAAATCTCTCAATAAAAAAACTCGGACATATCTAGATAAAAAGTTCTACGGTGGTGCATGGTGGCTAGTCGAAGATCGAAGGTAACGACAACTTCGACACTTATGAATGAAATCTTCTCTCCAGGACCATCTGCTATTGAATCAGCTGATGTGGGGAGGAGTACCCCGGATTTGAGATGCTGTGGAGAGGAGTACCCCAATTCGAGAGTATAGAGAGAGAGAGAGAATGAGTGGAGACGCGAGGCGAGGAAGTTCTGTGACATTAATCTGCAATGTTAGGTCTTATTTATTTACTTTTTGGGCCATCTTTTAATAATTTTGGCCATAAGTTCATCAAATTAAATTATTTTTTTTGACAATATCTTTTGGGTCATATGTTTTAATATTTTTTGGGGACACAAAATTAATATGTTATGAATTAATTTTTAAATTATTGAGTATTTAAAATATTATATTTATATATAAATAATGTATTATTATATGTTATAAATATTTAATCGAATATCATAATTTTTTATTTGTATTTGATTATTAATCGAATAGAATTGAATATCTTTATTCGAATTCAAATCACAAATTTTCGAATAAAAATATCAAAATTCGAATATGAGTACTGAATCAAATCAAAATTATTTGATTCATTTACAACCCTAGTAGGAAGTACCCTCTAGTCGGTAATAGAAAAATCAACTGGTGTACAGTCAAACATTTATGTGAGAAGAGTTATCACTAATTCACTAGTCAACTGTGAGTGAACCGACTCGGATAACTCTCACCCGCACTATGCCAGAAAAGGGCTACAACAACGGGGATTCCCCGTTGTCGTAGGTGTTTTTCCACCGTTGTGGATCGACTCGTTGTGGTAGGTCCAGACTTTTGACAACAGGTTTCTCACCGTTGTCTTAGGTATTTATGACAACGGTGAATACCCGTTGTCTTTACTCTTTATTAACCGTTGTCTTAAGCATAAGACAACAGATAACTACCGTTGTGTTTACCTTTTATACCTGTTGTCTTAAGTATTTACCACAACGGGGTTTAACCGTAGTTATAGATATTTAAAACCATTGTGGTAAATACCTACAACAACGCGTTTTGTCCGTAATGTTTACTTGTTATACCCGTTGTCTTAAGTATTTACGACAACGGTGTATCACCGTTGTTATAGAGTTTTAAAACCGTTGTGCTAAATACCTACGATGACAGAGATTCTCCGTAATTTTTACTTTTAATACCCGTTGTCTTAAGTAATTACGACAACGGTGTATAACTGTTGTTATAGAGTTTTAAAACCGTTGTGGTAAATACCTACGACAACGCATTTTAACCGTAATTTTTACTTTTTCTACCCGTTGTCTTAAATATTTACAACAACGGTGTATACCCGTTGTCTTAAATATAATCCGTTGTCAAAACTATATTTTACTCTTTTTTTATTTCTGTTGTCGTAGCTTATTAATATTATATATAGATATTTTTCATTCCATAAATTAAGAACCAATAGAAATGTAATCATCATAAAATATCTCCACAATTCAAAAACCACATTAATTCATATATAGTTTTCGAACCACAATCGATAAATCTTCGAATATTAATAACATGTTCCTAATCTTCCAACTTCAACTTCAAATCTTCCAACTTCAACATGTTCAAAATAATAAAAAAGCAATCGACCAACTTCGACTTCTGACCACTTCTAGTAAATTAGTTGTCCATGTATTCAGAAACACAGGTAGCCCATTCCTCCCGCACATCATCAATTTCTTTTCTAGAGTAGTTCTTCTATGGAAACTGTTAAAATACAAAAAATAAAATGAGCAAAGCTAAAATAAATGTCTAAGATATATCTTTCTATAGCTAGGCAGACAAGAAAATGCAGAATCATGGATTGAACAGATTTTTAAATGTTCTCTTGTAAGACCAATCATACAAAAATCTAAAACTATCAGCTCTTTCATAGAAAGCACTTGTGATGTATATAAACATATACCACATAACTCAATAATTAGACAAATTCTAAAGACCAAAACATAATAATATCATCAACATAAACTATTCTTACCACTAATTGCTTCGAATCCGCTACTCAATTATATCTTTCATGTAACATAGCACAAAGTAACCACATTGCTCCCCGTCGGGCTGCTTAGGTGCCTAGGTTAGTAAAAAATTCGTTAAACATATTTTGATCATAATTATGAGAATACGAAATACATATAATTTTACATACCTTGATTATATTCCATGGATTATTTTTCTTTGTTCTCTTACTTGCAACACCCGCATTAAAGATTATTAAGGCCCTATAACAATAGATTAACGAGAGATATCTTAGAATTCACACTAAAATTATCATTTCATAAAAAATTCACAGTTAGCTTATGAATTAATATTAAAAATAATAAACTTACATGTCCACAACTTTTTTCCATTCCTGATCAATGGTTCGATATAGTGGATCGATGAAGCAAACTTCTTCTTTGTGTGGGTTAATAATCGTAAGAACCCAATGAGCACTGTGTACAGAAATATAATAAATTTGTTTATATGAGTGACATATTTTACTAGAAAGCATATTAAAAATTATTTTATAAAATCGTACTCACCTAGTAAGATTGCATGGCACCAGAACCAGTTGATCGCAAGTTGTACGAGCCAATATTTTTGCAAGTTCCTTTGACCTATTCTCATTGTAGTCATCTACAACCGCTTTGTCCTTGCTATGTGATGCTGATGAAGTCCATGGATTCACAAATACAAATTTGTCCTTCTTATTTAGAGATGTCATACGATTGTATAGATGCCTACAATAAAAAAGATAACACATTAAATTATAAATAAAAATAACGTGTACATTTAACTTACAAAATTACTGAAATATGATTACCAGATATATGTAGCAACACAAGTGGCTGAGATGGGCTCCAACCGAGCAAATGGATCAACATCTTCAAAATGAACATACAATTGGCATTTCTCGCCAAAGACATCAACATCCAACGGAATTTGTATGGTTTCTTTGGCACGTTTTGAAAAACAGTAGACAACCCATAACAATATTGGCATACTATCCTTTTTCAATCCAGGCTTCTGAACTTCAACATTTTTCTTCTTTTTCTCAGACTTCTAAAAATTGTAATATAATATAATTCAACAAACACAAGTTGTTCAGCTATAATATAGAGAATTCATCAAGCCTAACTCATCAACAGTGCAGAAAATATAATAAGGTGCTCCTTCAGCTTCATTAGTATTAACAGCCAACTTCAAATGAAAGTAACTAATATAAATCTTACCCGCAATTTGACCAAGTGCTTTGGCCAAGCCACATGTGAACCTATTGCATCTCCAACGTTCTCAAACTCTCTTGTGGGAATTGGTAGTTGAACATCCTCATCAATTGCATGATCAATGGATACACGCACAGAGTTATCAGGACATTGTACACCATGCATTACGTCTTTGAGTCTATTCTCTGGTATAAATGTCCCATATGCCACTGCAGCATCTACCCTTGATGACAAACTCAACGCCACAGCTTTACCCTAAACAAAATGTTCAAATTTGTAGAGGAACATGAATTTCAGGGCAGTTATAACTTATAACAAGTGTTGGTACAAAGTCATCACATATTAATAATATTATCTACATAAAATTATTAAATGTTTAATCCATACCTTCATGTCCTCATCATCACCAATATGAATAACCAAATCATCTTCCGGTGAGATACTCTTTTGATCACCACATACAAAGTCATCATTTTCAGTCGGATGACTGGCTTTCACTGAACAACTTCCTTTCTCTTCAGTGGTCTTGCTGCCTGTCTTCAAATCCATGACGACTGCTTCCAATATTTCCAAACGTGCCTGTGTATCCTGTAATAAGCTATTACTATTTCCAGATTTTTTAGGAATGTTAAAGAACGAGGATGGAGTGACTAAAGCTCCCATTCCTCTCACACGTCCACCATGATCATTTGAATCCAGTGCTGAAGAAAGTATGTCTTGTGATGATTCTTGTACACCTGTCTTCTTCTGATCTATGAATTCATTCTGTAAAAAAAATAAAAAAAAATTAAATCAACATCTCCAAACGCATGAAAAATTAAAATATTACTTACTATTTTTGCCACTGTTTCAACTAGTTCTTCTCCTTCGAACACTCCATTTTTGCTTCTACGTCCATGTACCCATAGAGTTGCTCTGTCGATATCAGCGTCACCAGACAATATCGAACTCTGTAATGAAACATATTGAAGAAGAATAAGTCAAAATTCTGATTATTTCATGGTATTCAAAGTAATTACAATTCTTACATGTTCCACAACATAATTTGCATAGCCTTTTCGAGATAGACGATGTGGATATTTTATACTTTTGCGCAAATTCTTGTGGGCTGAACTAGTTTCCTATAAAAAAAAGTAATTAAAAACTTAATTAATAGATATCTATCCTTTTGAAACTGAATTTTATACGAAAATATTTATAAATAATATTACCTTGAAATCTTCTGTTAAACGACTTATAACAAAAGCACTCCAGTCAGCTTCAGTAATGTTAGTCTTTGGAGGTGGTGTATTCAAATCTGGGCTGCCCATTCTTCTGATAACAAAGTATTTAGTAAGTGTTGACTTGAAGCCACACCACTTGTCATTGGCTGATATCAAACATCCTTTCTTATACTCCGGAACCACATTAAATGATAACTATAGAAAATAAATATTTAAGAGATCAAATAACGCACAAATTGTTGCAATAAATAAAAAACAACAATATATACTAATTACTTACGTTGACTGATTCCCATATTTGCTCTTTGATATCATTTGGAACTTGCTTCCAATCATTATACGTGATACGAACTAACTCCCGTACAAGTACACCAATGTAGCTCTGCATCTCAGTGTTATTAGGCCCAAACGGTTGTCCTAATTTGTTGAACTCAACATCTTTTTTCACTCCTTTTGCCCGTAGCATATAAAGATTGTGCATTACAGTTTTGCCTCTCCGATTTACAGGTCTCGATGCTACTTTTTCATTCCTATCATTATCAAATTTTGAGCCCTCAGTTTTTGATGCTACTTGCTCATCTCCCAATTCAGCAACTTCATCATTTATCACTTTTCTTTTTTTCCTAGGAGTGCTCTCTCTCACCGCTTTATTAGTATCCAGCCTCAATTTTCTACGTCCCATTGTTCCTCCAAACCTGTTCAACACAAATAAAATTTTATATTAGATTGTTTTAATGGATAGTGTACCTTGTAAAGCAGCAATACAAAATGTATAAATTAATGCATCTATAAAGATATCGGAGATGTATCTCCAGGCAAGCACTTCCTTGGCATAATAAAGATTTCGGAGATGTATCTATAAAGATTTCGGAGATGTATCTCCAGGCAAGCACATAATAAAGTAGAGAAGGAAAAGAGAAATCAATATCCAAGTTCATAACATAAATAAACTTTCCAATAGCCATCACTACCGTCCAATAAAAGCCAATACTCGTAGACGAATAAAAGCAAATATGGTCATCATCAGGGGCAGCGTGGTAAACATATAAAAGAGGATAGCTTTACTTTTCAACTTGTGAGCTGTACCTTTGGAGATAATCACAGCATTTTCATGATGCATAAATTGTATGAGTTAGGCCCACAAGTATAAGTTTCAAGATTTTCAAAAATATTTTTAGGTATAAATACATAATTTTTTTAAAAGAATTCCTAATCAGAGTATTGAGACAGGTATCATTGAGCAATCAATTAAATAAAACCTGTTCTTAAGCATTTACATTATCGACCCAAACTCCATCACAATCTTCACGAACGCATTGTGGTTCATCTTCATCAGTTGTATTAGGATCCACTAGAGGCAGCCCATTACTAAAAGGTTGATGGTAAATTGAAGTTTTTTCCAACTCATCATTTGTGTAAACAAAGTAATCCCTTGTAGGAGTTGTGAGCATAATCGACCATGCATGATCTTTAGGATCCTCAATGTAAAACACTTGCTTTGCTAGACTACTCAAAATAAATGAATCATTTTTTTAATCCAATTTTCTTAAAGTTGACCAAAGTAAATCCAAGATCATCTACTCTAACACCATTTTTATTGTCCACCCAAATGCATTTTAAAATTGGAATTCGAAATTGGTCGTAGTCTAACTCCCATATTTCATCAATTACTCCATAAAATGTCATATTAGATACGATTGGATTTTTGTCCTTTGCACTAGAAACTTGCATAGTGCTTGCATCTACGCTAACTCCCGAATTCTGTGTAACTCGTGCATCATCAAGTTGTTTGGTATGATAAGTCACTCCATCAATAGAGTAACTATGGTACTTGAACACATTTGGTCTAGGCCCACGACCAAAGGCCTTCAACTTTGGTGATATTGTTTGACTAGAGTTATCTATTTCATGTGCAACCTACAATTTACAAAGTACCATTATTTGAACTTACAAAGTACAAAGTAATATTAAAGTATAAAAGTTAATATAAGCATAATTATCTTTGGAACTTACACGTTCATGAAACCAATCAACAAATTGTTTGTTGTGTTGCTCATGTAGCCATTTCCCAGCCTTAGCTTTCTGAACATATTTCGACCTAACATGTGCTACGTGTTCACTAAAAAGAATATTAGATATATTAGAATCTAAATAATCAATTTTAATCTTAATGATAAGTTTTGATATATTACTTGACAAAAGGATCTA
This sequence comes from Prunella vulgaris, assembly GCA_026898435.1. NCBI lineage: Eukaryota > Viridiplantae > Streptophyta > Magnoliopsida > Lamiales > Lamiaceae > Prunella > Prunella vulgaris. The sequence continues at coordinate 9,843 of JAPKLY010001185.1, forward strand.
TCTCTGCATCATTTGTCAATACATGATGATGTGCTTGCATCAACTCTGAACGGCTAACACAGCATACATGAGCACTCCCTAGAGGCCTAGTAAGCTCTTTGTGTTGATGACTTGAAGGAATCCCAATTGTTTGCACATTTGAAAGGTAGTTTGAACAAAACTCCACAACCTCTTCTATAATATAACTTTCTGCCATGCATCCTTCAGGTCGAGTGGGACATCGCACGTAATTCTTCAAGACTCTCATGAACCTTTCAAAAGGATACATCCATCTATACCAAACAGGTCCACATAACTTGACTTCTCGTACAAGATGTACAGTTAGATGAATCATGATATCAAAGAAAGATGGCGGGAAGTACTTCTCTAGGAGGCACAATGTTGTTACAATATCATTTTGCATATCATCTAACTTCGAGACATCTATCACTTTGCTACACAACATATTGAAGAAGAAACACAATCGAGTGATAGTATTTCTAACATTATCTGGCAAGATACCACGAATAGCAATCGGGAGCAATTGTTGCATTAATGTATGATAGTCATGTGACTTGAGACCAAGAAGCTTCAAATCTTTCATTGAGACCAAATTTCGAACATTAGAAGAGTATCCGGTAGGCAACTTCATTCCAGACAAGGATGAGCAAACTTTTCTTTTTTCTTCCTTAGTCAGAGTATAAGGAGCCGGGGGTAAATATGTTTTCTTATCCCCAACCTTGGCGACCAACTCAACCCTCACATTCATATCTTCAAGGTCTCGTCTAGCTGCTACACCATCCTTTGTTTTTCCTGGAATGTCAAGTTGTGTACCAATGAGACTCTCGCACACGTTCTTCTCAATGTGCATGACATCAAGAACATGTCTGACATGAAGATGTTGCCAATACTCGAGTTCAAAGAATATAGACTTCTTCTTCCAACACCCAAGATCCTCCTTTACCAGATCACGACTCTTTTTTCCCCAGTTGCATTGAATTTCTGAAACTTTAGTAAGCACTTCGTGACCTTTCAATGGTTTTGGAGGAGGATCTAATTCTTGTTCTCCATCAAATGCTTTCTTTTGCTTTCGATAAGGATGATATCTATTTAGAAACCTTCTGTGTCCCATGAATGACATTTTTCTACTGTACTTCAGCCATTTTGTAGCTGTGTTCTCACCACAAATAGGACATCCCTTATATCCTTTAACAATGCACCCAGATAAGTTTTCATATGCTGGAAAATCATTAATTGTCCACAATAGGACAACCCTAAGTTGAAACTTTTCATCTCTGTATGCATCATATGCATCAATGCCTACCCATAAATTTTTCAAGTCATCAATCATAGGTTGTAGGTACACATCGATGTCATTCCCTGGTTGCTTAGGACCGGATATCAAAAGGGTTAGCATCATAAATTTCCTCTTCATGCACAACCATAGAGGAAGGTTGTATGTGACCAATACAACTGGCCAACAACTATATGCAGAACTCATGTTACTATGAGGGTTGATTCCATCTGCAGACAATGCCAATCTAAGATTTCTAGATTCTGAGGCAAAATCTGGCCATTTATGGTCCACTACTTTCCAAGAGGGTGAATCAGCAGGATGCCGCATATGTTCATCACACACTTTCTCATTAGCATGCCAAGTTAATTGATGTGCCAACTCTTTATTGAGGAACATTCTTCTAAATCTTGGTATAGGTGGAAAGTACCACACTACCTTCGCTGGGACCCTATCAATTATCTTAGAATCCTTACCCACCTTCCACCTTGATGCACGACAAGTACGATAACTTAGATCTTTCTTGAACTCCTTCCAATAAAGGAGACAGTCGTTGGGGCATGCATCGATTTTCTCATATTCCATTCCTAATGTTGCCAAACTCCTCTTTGCTTCATACATGGTGGAAGGCAACTCATTGTTATCTGGGAGCATATCCTTAACTAACACAAGTAGGTCAGCCATACTCCTTTCACTCCAGCTATATTTCGCCTTCAAATTATAGAGTTTCACAATAGCTGATAATTTTGTGAATTTGGTGCATCCAGGGTATAAAGGCTTCTCCGCTTCCTCAAGTAACTCTATGAATTTATCTGGACTTTTTGAATCTTCGTATGCCGCATGCACCATATCATCTAAGGGTTCCCATGGGAAATTACTACCCGAGTCTTTCTCTTCTTCGTCATTATCATGCATTGAAGACATATTTTTACGTCTCTCACCATGAAAAATCCATGTACGATATGTTTTATCCATACCGTCACGAATCAAGTGTGCTCTTATGTGGTCTACAGAAGTCTTCTTGAAATTTCCACATTTCACACAAGGGCATGGTATTAGATTCGGATCAACAATATTTTTTTTTGCAAATTCCAGGAATGCTTCTACTCCAAACTCATACTCTTGTGATAACCTGTCCTTCCAAACCCATTCTTTATCCATTTTTTGAAATCTCCTTATTTTGAAGCTAGACCATACCCAATAAGTTCATTTTAGTATTAGGTATTGAATATTAATTTACCTATATTATTCACATGAACCAAATAGTACCTAAATAGTACAAGGGGAATGTAAATAAAACACAAGGCCTGCTGTTTCCATCATGTGATTGTTTGTGGGTGTAAGTACTTTTAACATATTCAAAAGCATGAAATGTATGCTATTATTCCTCACAGAAAATGATATAATATATTTTTATTCAAATTGTCATAAATACGGCTTCTAGGCTTCTCTTTGGAAATATTTAAAGAATAAGGAATAAACAAAAAGTAAAGTTTCAGTAAGCTACACACTATAATGTCCACCCAAAATTAACTAGGATGTATATATAAATGATAATGAGTGATTCACTAATTATTTCACAGAAGCAAGAAGCATCATCTTTTTTTTAATATAAAGGAGGCTGAATAATATCTTTAATGCCTATATTATTATAAACTGCAGAAAAATGTTTGGAAGGAAGCCATATAACACTCTTATCTGATTCAAAAACCTCTCTCATCTCTGCTAAACAATGAGTGTGACAGGAAAAAAACTATTCTAATATGAATATTGCCTAGCAGAAAGCTAATAAACCCATACAAACAAGTCTACGATTTAATAAGAAAAGGAGCAGCAACAGCTACAGCCCAAAGCACCAAAAATAGATAGGGACACAGCCCAAAGCACAAAAAATAGATAGGGACACAGCCCAAAGCATCAAATAACAAGTAGAGGAAATGAAGGTACCTGAAATAGAGGAGCCACGCAAAGGAGCCACCTATTCTACTTCATCCTGATCTATGCCAACTATTATTTTCTTGGGGTCTTTCACTACAAGAAAAATGATCAATAATGGAGTGACAACTTTCTATCAATGTAAACATAATTATCAAACATGAATCCGTAAACATTAATGAGGAAGAAGAAAAATTGAAGAAATGGAGTGAGAAATGCAGAGAAAGAGGGGGAGGGATAGTGGAAAAATTTCTTGCATGTCAGCATTTGCAGCAGGTCAAGCTGCAGCCTTCAAGATGTTCGAGACTATAAACAGGAAGCCTGAAATCGATTCCTATGATACTAGTGGCAAGATATTAGAAGACATAGAACTCAGAGATGTCCATTTCAGCTATCCAGCTAGGCCGGATGAGCAGATATTCAGAGGGTTTTCTCTTTTCATCCCAAGCGGCACAACAACAGCTTTGGTTGGGCAGAGCGGCAGTGGCAAATCCACTGTCATAAGTCTGATTGAGAGGTTTTATGACCCACATGATGGTGAAGTTTTGATTGATGGAATCAATCTTAGAGAGTTCCTACTGAAGTGGATCAGGTCCAAAATTGGTCTTGTTAGCCAAGAACCTGTGCTTTTCTCTGGTAGCATTAAGGATAACATTGCATATGGTAAGGATGGTGCAACTACTGAGGAAATTAGAGTGGCGGCTGAACAAGCCAATGCTGCCAAATTCATTGATAAACTGCCCCAGGTCAGCTCGAATTTACTAGCTGCTTCTGAATTCTTTTCTTGTTAGTGTACTTAATGCCAAATTTTATGCAGGGACTTGATACAACAGTTGGTGAACATGGAACCCAACTTTCTGGAGGACAGAAACAGAGAGTTGCTATTGCCAGAGCTATTCTAAAGAACCCAAAAATATTACTTTTAGATGAGGCGACAAGTGCGTTGGATGCAGAATCTGAGAGGGTTGTGCAAGAGGCATTGGACAGGATTATGGTAAACAGAACAACTGTGATAGTTGCACATCTATTTGCAAAATAATTAACAATATTTGCTATCATAATTACATTATGGGAATTACATTATTTTTTGTTTAGATATGGGAATTATTACTCCTGTAAATGAACAGTGGCTGCTGCAGTGTTTTTGTTCAAGAGATGACAAAAAAACAGCATTAGGAATTTCATAATGGTGATGGGCAGGAACTGAAAACTTCTGAGCTTGTGATGGAAAATATATTACTAATATTGTTGTTTGTTGTATCGTGGATTGTGTGTTTATCTTATAGAAAGAAAGGTAACAGAAGAATTTTGGTTATGAAGAATTAATCAAAAGTAAAGAGCTGTGTAAAATTGCTTCCAAAATAACAAGATATCTAAGTAGTTTGAAGCAATAGACTACCTACTTCAAAGTGTTCATTTCTATATATCAGCTGTGTTTAGGGGTAAGGACTAGCAGAATCTTAAATGTCTAATTTCTATGAAGTAAAAAAAATTAACGTTAAAGAGCTAACCCAACTTAAGAACACTGCAGAGCCACTTATCACATAATACATCAAGTCTCAAGTAACAACTTTGAGTTCATTCTATCACAAATATAGCTCATAAATCCACAACTTATAGGAGCAGACACAACAGAGTTTAGCAACCAAAATACCTGAACATAAACGTCCTGTTGCTGCACCTAGGCAAACATGAACCTTCACTCTCCCTGCAAATCAACCAAAAATGTCAACTAAAAAAACAGAGCATTGAATTACAAAGGACAATGTCTGCTTGCAGAAATGGCTTGGGAATTTTTTTGAAACATGAGCCTGCATTTTAAAGATCTGAGAATAGGCATCAATCTCCTTCTCAAACATGGCCTACATACACATTTGACCAGAAGAATTAAAATAAATAATTTCAAAATAATTTTTACAACAGGTCCCTGGAGTCAAAGATCAAATATTTGGAGAAACAGAGGCTAGATAATATTGTGCAGTTTCCAGAAATTGGTTGTGTGATTATAAGGAAGAAACGAAGCCAGAGAAAGAGAAAAAAGGAGTCTACTGATCATAATCACAAAACCACAACAAGAAGCAGCAGAAAATCACAAAACAGACGCAGAAAATCACAAAATCGCAAGAACGGTGTAGAAGAGACGCAGCTTACCTTTCTCTGGCCCATCACTAAAAACACTTCTTGAATTCCGAAAATCGAACAGAAGTGACTGAGGATGCTTCTGCAAACTATCCAAGGATTCAAATGAATAGGGTTTAAATTAGGTGTAGATATAAAAATTTAGGGCAAAGTTTATTTACCTGGGGAGAAAGTGCTGTTCACATAGACGATTCACGGTGGCACTGGACTTTGGTTCTGTGGTTAGGGCACGACGCGAAGAGTAGAGGTGTCGGACGATTCACGGTGGCGCGCAGGTGGAGATTCTATAGGTAGGGCACGACGCGAATGGTAGAGCTGCTGTCGGTGGCCGGACGATTCACGGAGGTGGGACGATTCAAGTCGTCTAGGGCACGATGCGATTCAGGTCGGCTATAGGAGAAAGAGAAGGAAACGCGAATTTTTTCTAAGTGCCTATATTTATACCCTCTATTAATTTATTAAAAAATATATAAAAAAAAATGACAACGGGTAAAGACAACGGGGGATTAAACCCGTTGTCTTTCAGAGTTTTTTTAATTTTATCACAACGGGTACATATAAGACTACGGGATTTTAATTTACGACAACGGGTAGAACTAATACCCGTTGTCTTTTCTCTGTTGTCGTAGGCTAATTTTGGCATAGTGCCGATTGATTTTATTTTGCTAACACACCCACTTTTTTTTTTCTATTTGACAAAAGTTGTATATGACACTCTTATATGAGTAAGTCTCCTATGCATTAAGTGCACCATTCAACTAAGTGTATTTTTATAAAGTTATATTATTTATTACTGAAAAGTCACACGTGTTATTACTGAAAAGTTACACCATTAAAAATAAATATTTCAGTAATTAATATGTAATTTTTCAGTATTATTTTGTATAATTTTTAAAAATGCACTTGAGTTGCACGGTGCACCGGATACATATAATACTAAAGACAAACACTTATATACAAATTTCTACGGGTCAAAGATCCGTAGAAATATCCATATTTTAAAATTCGCGGGTCTAAACCGGGTCGGATCGAATTTGAGTATTTTTTTCCAAAATTCGTGCACCTTGTGATTTTCGCTCCCAGGTATGTTACAGTTGGGGCAAATGCATGTTACTTTAAGGCAAAACGTGTGTTACAACCAGATTAAATGTTGTTTTCTACACATATTCATTTATTTTTGTAGAAGTAAATATTTTTCATGCAATGTAACACATGTATATGTTACATTGTATGTGTAACACATATTTATTCTTAATAAAAATACATTTTATCCTATAGTAACACATATATGCTCATATAATAACACAAATTGAGGAACAAATATGTGTTACAATTAGAGTAAATATGTATTACTGCAAATTTATGTTACAATTGGAGTAAATTTGTGTTACTGCAAATGTGTGTTACATCTAGAGTAAATGTGTGTTACAATTAGAGTAAATGTGTCTTACTGCAAATGCATGTTACAATTAGAGTAAATGTGTGTTACTGCAAGATCAAATGTGTGTTACTGTATGCACAAACATTTATTTATCCTTATAAAAATATATATTATATTTTATATAACATATATAAGGTATTAAATGATATATTAAGTACATGAATTACATATTATTAACATAAATCAACAAAGAGAATAAAAAATAAATTAAGCAACACATATTTATACTTGCAGAAATACATATTTTCTTTATAGTTACT
>JAPKLY010001185.1:16900-27951 GCA_026898435.1 Prunella vulgaris
AAGTACAAAAAATTAATTTTTTAAGAATTTGTAACACAGATTTTGCCTAATTGTAACACGTCTTTGCCCAAATTGTAACATACCTGGGAGCGAAAAAACCTGGAACTACAAGTTGTGCGAATTTTGGAAAAAAATGTCCAAATTTGACTCGACCCGGTTTAGATCCGCGAATTTTTAAAAAATGGATATTTCTACGGTAGAAATTTGTACACAAGTGTTACTCAATACTAAAACCTCTTATATAGATGAAAATAACTAAAATTTTAATATACTGCATTTGTCTAACCAAAAAGATAATGAAAGTATACTGCATTTAAAAAATTCTCAATATCTAACGATTTTGGGGATTGGGTTCAGAAACATGTATTGCCAATGCATATCAGTAACTTTGCACATTATTCAATTTTCCTTAAAAATTATACATTATTGTTGAGGTGAAAATATCCCTCGAATAAATGTAGTATTTAATTTGGTTACAAATATATGATCATGGTTACGTATTCGAGAGTAATAATTAGGCCGTATTATAGTTGAGATGATATAACCGCTTTATATCGAAATATTGTATACCAATATCATTATGGCTCCATTTGGTTCATAGGATTCATTTGGTTGGCCTTAAATGGACTTAATAGGCCGAATATTAGATCACATCTGGGCGGTTAGGGTATTTGGTTGCACAAAATAAGGCCCTAGAAAGTAAATTGGCCCGCAACAATATTTACGGGCCCGTTGATGGCCTATCTGATAGGAGGCGTCCGATTAGGTATGTGGGCGATTAAGCCCATTCTTCAAAAAAAAAAAAAATTAAATGCTTAAAATGCCCCTGTCATATCTGGTATCAAACCCTAGAAGATGCGATGTATCAAATCTCGATCGCGTCTTTACTCCACCACCAAAATAAATCTCCTAAATCGAAAATCCTAGGAGATGCAATCTTGTATTTGGGCAACGACTGTTGATGAAGAACAGAGGCGGTGGTGATTGTGTGGCCATGGATTTCGGTGGAACATGGATTGGGCGGCGGTGATTGTGTGGCCATGGATTTCGGTGATTGTGTGGCCATTGATTCAGTGGAACAGAAGCTTGAAGAAGAAGAAGAAGAACAATTGTTGTTGAATTTGATTTAGCGGGGGTGGTTGATAGCATTTTTTGGCGCCGATTTGAATTCAGTGGTGGCTTGGGAGATTGGATTTCTGGCACCGATTTGATTCAGTAGTGATCATCGATTGCAGTTTTCAACGATAAATCTGTTGAAAATAGATACTTGCGCTTGTTTTGTTTGAACCAACCAAACACTCTGTTAATACACTTGAAATAATGAATGAGGCCTTTTCTTTCTAAGGCTTTTTTATTCGTCAATATTAGGATTATGAACCAAATGGAGCCATAATGATATTGGTATACAATATTTCGATATAAAGCGGTTATATCATCTCAACTATAATACGGCCTAATTATTACTCTCGAATACGTAACCATGATCATATATTTGTAACCAAATTAAATACTACATTTATTCGAGGGATATTTTCACCTCAACAATAATGTATAATTTTTAAGGAAAATTGAATAATGTGCAAAGTTATATTATTAAAATAATAAAATTAATTGAATTGAATGTAAAAATAGTGATATTTTGTATAAATATGTAAATAGGTAAAGTATTGTATACACAATTTTCATGATATGAACCATATTTCGATACAAGAGATTGTTATGGACTTATCTTTTTGTCTTATTAAAAAGTGATTAATGATATGAATTACTTTTATACAAAATCTAATCATGTGGATAATGTGATAATAAAATTAAAATACTCCCTCGATTCCATAGGAATTTGCACACTTTCTTTATTCGAATAATGTCCCACACAAATTTGAACACTACTAAAAAAAAAAAATATTGATTTACGTGTACATTCACAAATGCATACACATATTTATTCAAAATATGTGAGGGAGTAGTAGTTTTCATTCATGGAATATATAAAATAATTGTGGAATAGACAAAGAAATTGTGCAAGTAATCACGAGACGAGACGGAGTATATGTCAAAATACAGTAAAGGTTCACGAGAAGTGGCCATACATCCGAATTAGCAAAGAACAATTATTCAATCAGACGATAGAAACAAAGTAGCCTATAAAATTATGACATAACAAACGACAGATATTCATATATATATACAATTCAAACGAGAACCTGCACTCCCTTCCGATTGCATCCGTTTTTGTAGTCGCAAGGCCGCTTTATGTAATTTTTGCTCTCTATCCCAATGCAACTGCCGTAAACGTTTCTCTTGCAAAATGGCGTTTCATTCAGATTATAATTGACCGTTTTCGGTTTTCGCCCGGCCTGCAGGATCCTTCTGCTACTGTCGGAATCCATCAAGAACTCTTCGTCGTCCGGCAAGCAGTCGGAGATTCTGGTGGCGTTGCAACGCCCCTCCGCCGCCGCCGCCGCGAAGCAATCCGCTTGCACGATCAGGAAAATGATAAGGAGAAGAGCTGCCAAAGCACTTTTTGTGGTGTTGATTCTCTTCATTTTCTCAAATTCTTTGCAAGTTTTTGAGAGAGGAGATATTATTATTATTATTGTATATAGGGAGTTGTTGGGGGTAATAAATATAAGCAGATAAGCGATGAGAGACCATTAATAATTTGGCCGTACAATAATGGAGTGGGCTCAGTGGTGGTCCTGTCTTCCACTCATTTTAGCTTTAAAATCTTCTTTTTTTTTGGTTGCATCTGATGATCAACTGGTTAAGAAACAATTAATTATAAGCAGTAGATCATTGTGGAATTAGTAGAAATATTTATTGGGAAATCAACAAAAATATTTAAATTAATTATCCACCCTGTTTATGTTCAGTAAATTATAAGTGATGATGTCTATGAACACTTTGATTGATAGTTTGTGGTAGATTATATATAATCAATTACTGTCACGCAATATCAATGAAGTGTTGAATTGTGATCATAATTCAATATCCATATCAACCAAGTAGAGTTATTATACTAGGGCAAAACAGGAATTTTGTCTATTTATTGTCATCACAATATATGTATGGGTAGTGGAGGGAGGGAGAGTATTAATGAGATTTTAAGCGACTTATTCATAAGAGTTATATTTGGGTGCATTATTTTTAAGATATCAATTACACTGTATAACTCCTGTACAAATATTAAATTGTCAAAATCGTTGCATGTACTGTTGTGAATATTCCCGGAATTAAATCGAGCCCAATAAGACTTCAAGTAATCAGAACGATTGAAGACGAATGCCGGATGAACACACTCAACAGAAATAATCAGGAAATCGAAAGAAGAAGCAATTTACGTGGTTCGATCAAATTTATCTACGTCCACGGATGGGGTTGGCTCACTTCACTAATCGATGAATAATGTTTACAGAGTACAAAACTTTCTCACTCTAATCTCTCTAAGTATCGAGTGAATTACAATCCTTAGTTAAGCACTGGAATGAATACGTATTTATAGATCAGACCCTTAACCGCCTTTGAGCTCTTAACCAATCAACGAGATTCCTATGGTTATAACTTCCTTGAATAACTGTTCCAGCGTCCAATGAGATTGCTCCGCTAGCTGTCAAAATAACCGACTTTATCACTCTTGCAAAGTCGCCTTTGCCATGCTCTGTTTTCATAACTGTCAGCTCAGGATCGCCTTCATGCTGAGTGACTCAGGGAGTAGGTGATTCTCAGCTCAGGATGATCTCTCAGGATTAGCCTTCAGCTCTACTGAGTCTTCAGTGTCTTCACTGATCTGACCACTCAGGATGACACATCAAGATGAGTGTCAGGATCAGAACACTCCTGACTCAGGATCAAGTCTTCGCTCAGGCTCAGGATGCTTTCCTCAGGAATATTCCTCCGGATCCAATACTCAGGATCAGGATTCCTGAATAATCTTCGGTACTCAAACTCAGTTTATCTTTACACTTAACAATTCTCCACCTTAAAGTAAGTGAGTTTCCCCCATTCCACACTCCACCTCAGGACCTAACTCATGGTACGTCCCATGACCGCAGCTTGATCAGCTTCAAGCAATATATGAATTTGGAAATAGGTAAGACCTTAGTCAGCATATCCGCAGCATTGTCCTCAATGGAAACCTTCTGCACTGAAATCACTTTCTTTTCCACCACATCTCTCACAAAATGAAGTCTGACATCAATATGCTTTGACATTTCATGAAAGACCTGATGCTTAACCAAATGAATTGTGCTCTGATTGTCACACTAAACTGCAACTTCCTTTTGTCTGATTCCAAATTCTTTAATCATACCCTTGAGCCACATCGCTTCCTTCACTGCTTCAGTCATCGCAATATACTCAGCCTCAGTAGTTGAGAGTGCCACTACTGACTGGAGTACTGCTCTCCAGCTGATTGCTGTACCATATAATGTGAACACATATCCTGATAAGGATTTTCTCGTATCAATGCTTCCAGCATAATCTGAGTCCACATATCCCTGAAGAGGTTGAGTGCCATCCTTAGTCTTCTCGAAGAGTAACCCCAGATTTTCAGTTCCCTTTAAGTATCTCATGATCCACTTAAAAGCTTCCCAGTGTGTCTTTCCCGGATTTGCCATAAATCTACTGACCACACTGACTGAATGTGCTAAATCTGGCCTGCTGCACACCATAGCATACATTATGCTACCTATCCCATTTGAGTAAGGAATTTTACTCATGTGTGCCTTCTCTTCTTCTGACTTCGGACACTGACCAGATGTCAATTTGAACTGTTGACCAAGGGGTGTACATACAACTCTGGCTTCATGCATGTTGAACCTCCTGAGTATCTTCAGGATGTAATCCTTCTGAGTTAAGAACAACCTCCATTTGTCCTTATCTCTGATAATTTCCATGCCCAGTATCCTCTTAGCCATACCCAGATCCTTCATGTCAAATGTGCTACTCAGTTTTACCTTCAATCTCTGAATTCTTTCAGGAGTCTTGCTTGCAACCAACATGTCATCCACATAGATCAGCAGATATGTGAGTACTTCCTTCCCTTGTTTTTCAAGATAGACACAACTATCATACCTGCATCTTGTAAAGCCTATGGAGATCATAAAACTATCAAACTTCTTGTACCATTGCCTCGGACTTTGCTTCAGTCCATACAATGATTTCTTCAGTAGACACACCTTATCCTGATTCCCAGGTAGAATAAAACCTTCAGGTTGTTGCATGTGTATAGTTTCTTCCAGGTCTCCGTGTAGAAAGGTTGTCTTGACATCTAACTGCTGAAGTTCTAAGTCCTCCTGAGCTACTTTTGACAATAGGATTCTGATTGAACAGTGTTTTACCACTGGTGAGAATACCTCATTGAAGTCTACCCCCTTTCTCTGAGTGAAGCCCCTGGCAACAAGCCTTGCCTTATATCTCAGCTTCTCTCTTCCTCCTGACCCCATTTCAGATTTCTTCTTGAAGATCCACTTGGAACTGACTACCTTCTGTCCCTGAACTTTGTTCACTAAGGTCCAAGTGTTGTTCTTCTCTAATGACTGAAGTTCCTCAGTCATGGCCAATATCCACCTCTCCTTGTCTTTCCCTGACACAGCTTCAACATAGCTTTGTAGTTCCTGATGCTCCACCTCTTCAGCGGTTATCAGGGCATAGGACACCATGTCAGCCTGACCAAACCTAGTTGGAGGGTGTATGCTTCTCCTGTGTCTGTCTCTCGCAAGACTGTAATCCCTGAGATCTTGGCCTTCAGTATCTGAAATTGAGTGGTCAGAATGTTCGTCAGTACCACTTTCACCTGACTCCTCCTGATGCCTTCCTGAGGTTTCTCCTACCTCAAAGGTTCCTTGTCCTGAGTTCCTTTCAGGAGTCTCCACCTCGACCTGAGATCCATCTCCTGAAAGTATACCATCTGAGTCGTGTATGCTGATGGGCTGATTATATCCCATGACCTTCTCGTTGAAAGTCACATCTCTACTGACAATACACCTTTTATGTCCAGGTTCCAAGCACCATAACTTGTATCCCTTCACTCCCTTAGGATATCCTAAGAAGATACATCTCAGTGCTCTAGGTTCCAGCTTATTCAGACTGATGTGGGCAAAAACTGAGCAACCATATACCTTCAGGTTATTGTAGTCCGAGATCCTCCCATACCACACTTCAATAGGTGTCCTGAACTCAATTGCTGAGGAAGGTGACTTGTTAATAAGATAACAAGCTGTACTGACTGCTTCCCCCAAAACGCCTTGGGTAGCTTTGCATCTGACAACATACTCCTGACCTTTTCCAGGATTGTCCTATTCATCCTCTCAGCCAAACCATTTTTCTGAGGATTTGCAGGAACAATCCTGTGTCTAGTGATTCCCCTTTCCTTGCAGAATTTGTTGAACTCCCCTGATACATACTCCAATCCATTATCAGTCCTGAGATGTTTAATGGATCTTCCTCTCTTATTTTCTTGTTCACTGACCCAATCCCTGAACCTTGCCAAGGCCTCACTCTTCTGCTTCAGTATGAACACCCATACTTTCCTGCTGAAGTCATCAATAACTGTCATGAAGTATCTTCCACCTCCATGAGTCTCCACCTTAGTTGGTCCCCAGATATTAGAATGAACATAATCCAGAGGTGCATCAGTAAGTTTCTTACCCTTTGGGAATGGGATTTTCTTGGATTTACCCAGGACACAATGGTCACAAAAATCCAATCTCATCACTTTTCCTTCCCCAAATGCCTTCTGCTTTGAAAGTTCTTGGAGCCCCTTTTCTCCAATATGGCCCAACCTTTTATGCCATATCATTGTCTCAGTGCTGTCCATAACATTGTTTGCTGACCCTGAAGAAGTGCTTCCAATCAGGATATACAACCCATTGACTTTCTTGCCTTTGGTTATCATGATATAACCATCCTCAGTGTTGAACTCATAACCCAGTTGATTCAGTGAACCCAGGGAGATCAGATTTCTCTTCAGTTCTGGCACCAGCCTCACATTTGAGAGTATCTTATCTACTCCATCATGCAGTTTCAACCTGACAGAACCACTCCCCTTGACCTTACATGTCTGATTATTGCCCAGTACAACTGAGCCTCCATCAAACTTCCTCAACTCCCTGAATAATGATTCATCAGGGCACATATGGAATGAACATCCAGAATCCAGTACCCACTCATCATTTAGATTCAGGTTAGTAACCGTCAACACCTCAGCACTATCATACCCACCTTCAGCAGCAACAGTTATATCAGCCTTTTGTTCTTCTCCCTGATTCCTATTTCTGTCAGGGCAATTCTTCTTGAGATGACCAGTTTTGTGACAAGCAAAACATTTCCTCTTCTCAACAAAATCACCTGATTTTGGCCCCTTTGTGTTCTTCTTCTTCTTGTTCTGAAACTCTTTCTTGTCATTCTTAAACCTGACATTCAATCCTTCAGCCTGAACTGAACTTTTCTTATCAGCTAGTAGCTGAATAGACTTAGTTTTCAGTGCACCGAGAATATCATCAAAGGACAATTTATCTTGCCTTCCAAATAGTAAAGTATCCTTGAAATTCTCAAAGGATTTAGGCAAAGAATTCAGGAGCATCAAAGCCTTATCATCATCATCATCATCATCATCAATTTCCACTCCCAGGTTCTCAAGATCATCAGCAACCTTGTTGAATTCCTCAAGTTGTTCAATCAACTCCTTCTCTTCATTCATCCTGAATGATATTAGTTTCTGCTTCATGAACAACTTGTTGGTGACAGACTTGGTCTGATACACCTTCTCCAGCTTACTCCAAACCTCCATGGCTGTCTTCTCCTTGCACACCTCCCTCAGAGGCTTATCCCCCAAGCACAAGATGATTGTGCTATGAGCCTTTTCCAATATTTCTTGTTTCTTGCCTGGGTTTTCTGCCGAAGTAGTTGGCCATTGATCTTCAGGTTTCAGAGCATTGCCTAGCCTATAATGAGTCAAGAGAGCCTTCATCTTGATCTTCCACAAACCAAAATCGTTTGCTCCAGTGAATTTCTCAAAATCCAGCTTGGTAGATGCCATGATTGATGATTAACAGGTCGATTCTTCCTCCCTTTCCCACAGCCGGTGCCAATTGTTGTGAATATTACCGGAATTGAATCGAGCCCAATAAGACTTCAAGTAATCAGAACGATTGAAGACGAATGCCAGATGAACACACTCAACAGAAATAATCAGGAAATTGAAAGAATAAGCAATTTACGTGGTTCGATCAAATTGATCTACGTCCACGGATGGGGTTGGCTCACTTCACTAATCGATGAATAATGTTTACAGAGTACAAAGCTTTCTCACTCTAATCTCTCTAAGTATCGAGTGAATTACAATCCTTAGTTAAGCACTGGAATGAATATGTATTTATAGATCAGACCCTTAACCACCTTTGAGCTCTTAACCAATCAGCGAGATTCGTATGGTTATAACCGCCTTGAATAACTGTTCCAGCGTCCAATGAGATTGCTCCGCCAGCTGTCAAAATAACCTACTTTATCACTCTTGCAAAGTCGCCTTTGCCATGCTCTGTTTTCATAACTGTCAGCTCAGGATCGCCTTCATGCTGAGAGACTCAGGGAGTAGGTGATTCTCAGCTCAGGATGATCTCTCAGGATTAGCCTTCAGCTCTACTGAGTCTTTAGTGTCTTCACTGATCTGACCACTCAGGATGACGCATCAGGATGAGTGTCAGGATCAGAACACTCCTGACTCAGGATCAAGTCTTCGCTCAGGCTCAGGATGCTTTCCTCAGGAATATTCCTCCGGATCCAATACTCAGGATCAGGATTCCTGAATAATCTTCAGTACTCAAACTCAGCTTATCTTTACACTTAACATGTACAATTTTGAACTAATTTACAAATGTATAGAATTTATAATTGTATGATAAATGATCAAGTTAAATATTGAAATATAAGAGAGGGAGAGTGCAATGAGATCTTGGAACTATGTCGTGACACCCTAAAACAAATGCGCGTGTGATATTTAGATTTAAACTAAGAGAAAATTTAAACTAGATTTTAAACCAAGCAATTAAAAAAGTATAATGGTAAACTGGAATAATTAAGAATATGAATAAAAAATTAATTAATTAAATTTTACTTGTCTTTGTATTTGGTTACTCATTGTTGGTCATTTTATTGCTTACTTGCATTAGTTCTCTCATTTAATTTCGTGTTTGAACTAGTGTAGAACAATAAAATCAAACTTGAATTTTGATTTTGAAAGCATGTCATCGTTTGAATTCGCATTGTGTAACCACTCGTTTTCTTTAGATTCGATAATTGTATAACTTGGTCAATTTATCTATTACAACAACACACACTACAAAAAAAACGGGTTTTAGCGACCGATTTAGCGACCGAAAATCGGTCGCTAAACACATTTACCGACCGATTTATCGACCGATTAAGGTGGTCGGTAAAACTGTGGTCGCTAACATTTAGCGACCGAATTTCCATTCGGTCGCTAGCTTAGCGACCGCCAAAATGGTCGGTAATTAGTCGCTAAAAGGACCGGGATTTGACCCGTTTTTAAATGTTAGCGACCGATATATCGGTCGCTATTTATATAATTAGCGACCGATATATCGGTCGGTAAATGTATAAAATTTAGCGACCGAAAATATCGGTCAGTAAATATATAATTAGCGACCGATTATTCGGTCGCTAAATAATAATTTTATTTTTTAAAGATTTTGTTATATTTTATTTAGCGACCGAATAATCGGTCGCTAATTACATATTTACCGACCGATATTTCGGTCGCTAAATTTTATCGTGAAAAAAAAAATTGGGGCCAAGGTGGTTCGAACCCAGGCCTCCAGTGTGGCTCAGCAAGGCTCGAACCACTTGGCTAAACCCCCAACATATTAATATATGCACCGCAACCTTTATTTGAGTCATATTTGGCTCAGATTAAATCACCCAATTTCGCGCCTATGAGGGGTCGAACACGCGACCTCTGGGCATCTCAGAGGTGGCGTGACCACTCGGCCACTTGTACGTTGTTGTTCATTTTTGTGCAATTAATTGTATATAACTCCAAATTGAGTCACGTTTTTTTTAAAATGCTTCTAATTAAATGAGTATTGTTTCTACTTTATTTATGTTTATATATATTTCATAAATATTATAATGTTAAAATTTTATTATTTAATATTACCAAAATTTATTAATTTGTTCATTTTTTTTGCAATTAATTGTATTTAACTCCAAATTGAGTCACATTTTTTTTTTTAAATGTTTCTAATTAAATGAGTATTGTTTCTATTTTATTTATGTTTATATATATTTCATTAAATATTATAATGTTAAAATTTTATTATTTAATATTACCAAAATTTATTAATTTGTTCATTTTTTTTGCAATTAATTGTATTTAACTCCAAATTGAGTCACATTTTTTTAAATGTTTCTAATTAAATGAGTATTGTTTCTATTTTATTTATGTATATATATATTTCATTAAATATTATAATGTTACAAATTTATTATTTAATACTACGAAAATTTATTAATTTGTTCATTTTTTGCAATTAATTGTATTTAACTCCATATTTTTTAGTCACATTTTTTTTTTAAATGCTTCTAATTAATTGCTTGTTAGTTCTAATTTGTTTGTGTATATATATATTTCAATAAATATTATAATGTTGTAAATTTATTATTTAACATTACGAAAATTTATTAATTCATTCAATTTAAAAATACAATTCGTTCAAAATTTTCACTTTCTTTGGATTTTTATATAACCATTTGAAACTAATTATTTTACACTACTAAAATTTAAACATTCAACATAATTTAAACATTCAATATCCCATAAAAACATCCAACATAAATAAAATAAAATTAATTGTTCAACAAAAAAAAAACTAATGTGACGAATTAAAGCCGTCGTCGTCACCACCAAGATCGACAACCTCCTCATCGTCATCGTCATCATCCTCAAGTAGAGGTGGTGGAAGATCAGGAAATTTGGGGACGTTCCAACCCATCTCTTCGGAGGCAGACTCAAGCCAATTCTTCATCATTCTCGT
>JAPKLY010001185.1:38146-49316 GCA_026898435.1 Prunella vulgaris
CGGGTATTACTAAAGAATTCTTTGGGTATTTATTATCTATTCTTCGGATATTACTAAAGAATTTTTCGGGTATTTATTATATATTGTTTGGGTATTACTATAGAATTCTTCAGGTATTTATTATCTATTGTTCGGGTATTACTAAAGAATTCTTTGGGTATTTATTATATATTCTTCGGGTATTACTAAAGAATTTTTCGGGTATTTATTATATATTGTTTGGGTATTACTATAGAATTCTTCGGGTAATTATTATCTATTGTTCGGGTATTACTAAAGAATTCTTCGGGTATTTATTATCTATTCTTCGGGTATTACTAAAGAATTCTTCGGGTATTTATTATCTATTGATTTATGTGTTTTTTAACTGAAAATCCTATCATTTTGATTTGATTATCAAAATAGAATACGCCTGCATGCCTCTCCTAATGACAACAATTAAATCATCCATTACTAATTATTACTAATATATATGCATAGTGTAGATAATAATGGAGGAGTTTGAAAGCCCGACTTGTCATTTACCTCCATCTACAGAAGAAGAAGATGCTGAAAGCAATACTGAATCCACTCCACCACTCCCACTCCCACTCCCGCTCACTGAGGAGGCAGAGGCAGAGGCAGAGGCAGTAAAGGATGCAATGTTGCCAAATAATGATGACGACAAAAATCAGGCGAAACAAGAGGAGGAGTTGGAAACAAGTGAAAATGGAGAAGAAATGGTGAAGCGAAGGCCGAAAGTATTGCCAGAGTGCTTGCTGTTGATGATGGAAAATTATAAATTCTTTTATATATATATATATATATATATATAAACAATGCATGGATACTAAAGCATTTATTAATCCTGGAGCTTAATAATACATGTGTCCTCCATCAAATGGTTATTGTGTTACCCCCTAAATTCTGTGTACATCTATATATATATATCCAAAGAACAAATATGGAATACCCAAAGAACAACACTTCAATACCCAAAGAACAACTCTTTAATACCCAAAGAACAACTTGCTATACTAAAAATCAAATCTTTGCAATTCCCCAAGAACAACTTGTTATACCCAAAAAACACACAGTGCGGCGTGTACTGTGTGTTTTTGGAAATATAAAATTAAATTCAAAATTAAAGTAAAATCAGGATGCATAGTATGTACACGTGTGCATACTAGAATTTGCGATTTTGAAATATGGAATAAAAGGGTAAATAGATTGAGAAGGGAAAAAAAAAACACAATGGTAACAAATCACACTGCGAGGAAGAATTTTGACAAATAATTAAACAGAAACCTGGTAAAGAAAATCAGACTTCAAATTAAGTCCAATAACTTCACCATTAATGATGTCGCAAAGTTACAATTCATGTAATTAATTTTTTTTCTTGCAATTTACAATATCTAATTACTTTGTAGATTTTATATAAAAAATAATTTATGATAAATTTATCAATTTTAAAGTATAATATATTTGATTAGAAGTATTAAAAAATTCATCAGGAGTATCAAGGGTCAACAAAATTTATACTCCCTCAGTCCCTGAAGACGTTGCATACTTTCTATTTTGGGTTGTCCCACGAAAAATTTGCATGCATAAAAGTGAAAATTATTTATTAAAATCAATTTTCACAATACACATGTAATATTCATAAAAATATATATATTATACATTTTTCTTACCCAAAAAACACCGCAATATCTTTTGGGTCGGAGGGGATGACAATTATATAATATCACTGACTCAAATTTTTTAAAATTTTGATGAAATTTTTAATACTTTAAAATTGTTTCTTGATAGAATTATCGTAAATCGTTGTTCATATATTATTCTGTCCTAATTACTATATACCTCTATTCTTGTAAAGCACTACCCAACATTTTTTACACACAAAATATGTCGAAATTTGAGCAAAGAAATATCGAGATATTGTTTTATAAGCACTAATATTACTTAATGAGTGACAAAAGAACTACCAATATTAAAAAAAATTACATTGTACCACTGATGCATACATATATAATTACTGACCGGGTCGGTCGCACATGTTCTGGTAGTTACAGGGTCGGCGCTTGTAGTACTTACTCTCCGAACCGACGCAACTGCCGTACACATCTCTGTTGCAGAAATCCTTCTTCTGGTTCAAAGCGTTGTAAGAATTCGTGGTTTTGGAAGCTAAAACTCTTCTCATAATCTCCGACGACGTCTCATCTATCAGAAATTCCGCTTCGTCGGCGATTCTGCAGTGCTCCGCCGTGGCGTTGCACGTGCTGAAACAATCGGCGGTTTCACTCAGACATGTGAATAAGATAGCCAGACATATGTAAATGCACGTTTTTCTCGAGGTTATTGCCATTGATTATCAACTCCCAGTTGTGTCTGTGTGTGTTGTGTCCAGCAATTTAAGTGACTGTAACTACTTTAAAAATTGATATTAATGTTCACGGGCTTGAATTATTGTTCCTCTAGACTATAGCCCATAATATTAATATATATATTTCCATCTGTTTTTTTCTTAATTGTTTCCGTTTTGTGTTTTAGCAGTGCAGGACAACTTAATTATGCCTTTTCTGAGTATATAATTGAGAAGCTGCCTTGCTCAATTATTTCCTCTTGAACTAATAATTTTATTTATATATATATATATATATCTTGTATTTTTATCTACAGAAGTAGATTTAATTAATAAACTATTTATTTCTATGGGTCAGTGATTTTCTTCTTTTTAAAATACTCTTTAATGAGATAATTTCATGATTTTTTTTTAAAAAAAAACATTCTTTTGTGAAATTATCTCATGTAATATATTTAAAATTCATCAATTAATTATTAAAATTTTGGAGTAAGAAATGAAAGTATTTTAAATTTATATCACAATTCATCTGACATTACCTCAAAAAATTTCTTCCTAAAGACCTATGTTTTAAAAAGCGGAACCGGACGTTGAACCGGACACCTTAGAAATTTTGGTCGGACCGGGTTCGATCGGTCGGACCGTAAATAAAGCGGTTGAGCCGGTATGATGTCATAATTATATAAATATATATTTAATATTAAAATAAATCTACCAAATATCATACAAATATCAAATATGAAGCTAAATTCACTACAAATCTAACAAATTAAGAATCGAAAATTTTAACATTTAGGAGAAAACACGGAAAATAAATATCATGAGAAAGTTGGGCCCAAAAAAAATGAATTAATAAATAAATGAGAAAGTTGGGCCCAAATTTCATTAATGGCCCATGAGACCTATATCTAAACCTAAAATTTCAGAAACCCACTTATCCACATTGTAGTCTTGTTCTCTTCCTCCAGGACCTCCACGGCGTTTCACCGGCGCTGCCTCCTCCACTGCTCCACCTTAACCACCGCCTCCCATCTATTATACTCTTGTAGTCTTGTTTTCTTCTAGTCTTCTTCCACGGATTTTCAGCGGCCAGGCATCGCTAGAGGAAACGCGCCGCCGCTGCCGGAGGAAACGTGCCGCCGCCGCTGCTGGAGGGAACGCAGCAGCCGCCGCCACCGCAAAATTGTTCTTCAGTTTTTTTTTTTTTAAATTTAATTCCCAGCCGCCGGTTCTCGGTTCGACCCGTTTATTTCCGTTTTTGGCCGGTTCTCGAGCGGCTCGTTAGTTGGGCGGTCCAACGCTTTAGAGCCGTAGGTTGCTTATCCCGGTTCGCGGTTCGACCGGTCCGACCGGCCGGTCCGACCGGATTTTTAAAACATAGCTAAAGACATGTTTCTACTTTGTTGTTTAGCAAATGGCAGGACTTGACTTTGTCTTTGGCGACTGGGAATCTTTCTCAATTATTTTCCTCTTCAAATAATTAATGATTTTAGCCTACATTTGCATGGACATATTTGAAATTTCCGGATTTTAACACATAAATAACCACTATTTTCATCAATTTATAAATACTTAAATTTGAGTTATGTAAAAGTAATTTCAAATACCCTTTAAAATTATATCATTTGAAATATCTCATCTCTACCTCTTTCCATCTCTATCTCTCATTACCTCTTCACTTCTCTTCAATTTCTTTATAATATTTAATTTGAAATATATGTTTTTTTATATGTATTTTTTTTAAATCCATTAATTTTTAAATTCATCAATCCAAATAGTGATTTTGGAGTAAGACATTTTGTTAAACACATATTTTTGTAAAAAACAAATATTAATTTTTTGAACTAACGAATATAATGTATAAAAATAAAATAAAAATTGTGACAGTATTTTATTTTTCTTTTTAGAGTGTGATATCTATTATGAAACGTCTTAAAAGGAAAAATTGCGAAATTTAAATTGGAACATTGGAAGTATATCAATAATGTTTTCAGCTATCCCTATCCCTGTGGTAACAAAACTTGACCCTGCAACCAATTTTACCAGATGAGCATCGTATATTATGGTGTTTAGTTGGACGAAATGTAACAGTCTGCACATCGGCTGATATATTGGGAGCAACTTCATATGTACTATTCAACGACACAGCTGAGTTTCTGCTCTCCCGCTGCTCAAAGTGCAAGCTCGAGTAGACTACAGCCTGTGACTTTGTTGGCCAGTTATTCAGTTCATCATCCAAGCATTTTATCGCGTCGACCCTCACGAATACCATACTTAGACTATATTTATCCATGACCCCTTCACATTTCAACCCTCTAATAAAAAATAAATTTCTCTCTCTTTCACATACACGACCTTCAATATATATTTTTTCCTATTAAATCAACAACTCTTCACAACCCCAACTTTCATTAAATAAATTATATTTTTATCTTTTATTAATTAGATATTATATATATACAAATTTATTATATGAAAATTTTAAAATCATAATAAAAATTTTACAATATACTTAAAAGTTATAACAATTTCAGTAACAAAATTAAATATTACACGAATTGAAATACATAACAAATAATACATAACTCAAATTAATAATAGGTGCGTGAAAATTTTGAGAGTTTGATAATTTTTTTGGATTTAGAAATGATTGAAAATTGAGATAATTTTGGAAGTTTAAATAACTTGGATCCATTATCAAAGTTTAAATAAGGAGATAAAAGAGAGAAAATAATTATATTTCAAACAATTTTAATATTAGTGTTTATTTAAAGAGAAAAAAATTTTAAATTTTAAATTTTAATATATATATATATATATTATATTAAGTAATATTTTAAATTAAAATTTTAAAATTTATCAGATTAATATAAACAAAACTAATAAAAATATGACACGTGGTATAATAATTGGAAATCAAAATCCACAACCTTGAGTCGTTCAATGTCTAAGGTTGTAAGCTCTCGTGATTTTCCTTTTAAATTTTTTTTTCTTTTTGTCTTCTTCTGGGTTGGGGTCGATCGTGGGACAAGGCGAATAAACGTAGCCTTAAAACTGTAAACGAAGATACTAGGCTTATCATCACCAAGTAGTCCCCCTATATATACAAACAAGATAATTAATGTCATCGTACTTAATAGTTGAATCATTTTATGCTAATTGCAGGACAGACTTCAAAGTCATTATGTTTAAATAATTCAAACATTACAGTGAACACCCATTGGCACAATGACTACATATTAATTCCTGTGTATCATCGAACTCAAATGTTGCATTGCTGTCGAGTTCACCAGCAATATTATTAGTTCTTTGCATGATCGACGATAGAGGCTGTGGCTGCACCATATGCTCAATTCCTTCCAACATTTTAATCACAGAAGACATCAATGGATGTTGATCTGGATGCTCTTGGATGCATCGTAAGGCAACTTTAATGCATCTGATCACTGCTTCATCCTCAACAGGTGCATCCAGTGAATCATCTACAAATCCATTCGTCTCCCTTCACTCCACAGCTTCCGCGCCTGATAAAACAAATTGCCAACAATAGATGGATTGATCATATGCAAAAGGAATAATATAGGGCGGGTAGCTAGGTACCTATGGTTGATCAATCTATTTGGTAATAAGATTATCAAACAATATTGGTAATCAAACTTAGACAAGATTTTTACATGATCACCACTGAAACCTATTTTTTTACAATGTTTGATTAATAGGTAGGTAGAATACTCGTCCATACTTACATCTACAAGCAAGTCTCTGTGCCGGTCAGCAGAGTAATATTCAATGCCAGTCACAATCTTGAGGAGTATAATTCCAAAGCTGTACACATCTGTTTTAACTGAAAATTTTCTGTGCATCCAGTATTCTGGAGCCATATAGCAACTCCATGCACAAAATAATAAGTTAGACAAAGGAAATAATAATGGAGAGAGTAAAAGGAAATGGATACACTTACCGTGTCCCTACTACTAGTGACGTTTCCTGTTTTAATTCAAGAACTCTATTGCACATCCAAAGTCAATGATTTTAGGGTTCATCTCAAGGTCCTGTAGAATGTTTTCTAAGTTAAGGTCTCGGTGAATAACTCTTCGTACTGAATTATTATTCAGATAAACAAGTCCACGAGCAATCCCCATTATGATTCGGAAGCATGCTTTCCACGGAAGGTGTTTCTGTTGCTCTTTACATATTAGAAAAAGTTCACTCAATTTCAAATCAATAATTAATATATGTAGAGCATGTGAAACAAGAAAATGGGATAATTGATTCAATTACTTAGTCTCTATCCATTTTTATTAAACGCGGGTGAGATGAAGTAAAGATTATCTGAAGGTACCAACCAATATGATTATCTAGAAAGCTTGTGATTTCTATGAAGTCATACACAAGTAATACTTCTTCCCCGTCGATGCAATATCCATGTAATTTGATGATGTTTGGATGCTGAAGATTGGGAAGCACACTAATCTCATGTCTTAAGTGCTGCTGAGCCCATGAATAAGATGAATACCTTTTTACTGCAACTACCTCTCCCGAAGGTAAGACAGCCTACACAAATGCATGATTTCATGACTTTGATATTAACCCAAGCACAATCTGGAACAAAATTATTCAACTGAAAATTTTATTTAGATTAGCAAATAGTTGGAACTTTTTGTCTCGTCCCAATTAAATTATTACACGCATATTCAGAGTAGTGCTTTTGAAATGTTAACTTATGTTTAAGTTTAAATCTGATTTATATTTAACAAAACAATAACGAATACAAGTACTCTAAAAGGGAGAGTTTATACTGAGTAAATAAATATGTTCAACAGATTCAATGTGGGTGTGTCAATATAAAATTAAACATTTAAAACATTCAACCCAAGTAGAGTGTAGAGAAATAAATCACCTTATAAACAGTATAAACGCCATAAGTACTATGTCCTCTATATTGAATTCTATTTGAAAAGGAGAAATGATCCGTGGAAGCTGCAATTTGATTCCAGTCTAACTTGAGCAATTTTACACCTGCAGCATGAGGATAAGTTTAATAATAGAGTAGTATCACAATTAACTCAAGAGCGTTCGGTAAAAAGTCTGAAACAAGACTCTGGATAAATTTTTTGACATACCTGAAAATAACAACTCATATTCGGATTGTTTGACTCTTTTCCAGAGTGCATCCCATAGCCAAAATCTTGATGGCTTATTCCTTGTAGATTTTCCCTTATGTTTTCTTCGAGATACAAGATCAGAATAAAACACTTCGTCCTTAGTTTGTTGGTTCAGAGGAAGTGTGAGATTCTGCATATCTATAATCTCTGCAGTTGGCAATGCTGTGCATGATCCCAGAGTTTCATTTAAAGGATGGATATTATCAGCGAAAATTGCTACCCCATCCAACCTTAAACTTTTGTAGTCCTGTTGATCAAGTGCAGACTCGAGTTGCAACACTACTTGTGACATTGTTGGCCGATTCTTTGGTTCATCGTTCAAGCATCTTTCAGTGATCCCCAGAAATGTCGTCAGGCTATTTGGTGAAATTTCACCTCTCAGGCTCGAAGCTACAATCTGATCCACTTCTCTTTTTCTAATATTTTCTCGAGCCCACATGGTCAACAAACGCTCCTCATCTGGAACCCCTGAATCTACTGCTGCTCTCCCACATAATACTTCAAACAGCACCACACCAAAAGCATATGTGTCACTTTTTCTTGTTAGTTTACGGGTTCTGTAATAATATGGGTCCAGGTAGCCAAATGTCCCCTTAACCTTTGTGCTCACATGGCTCTGTAACTTGCTTCTGTCTTCAGCTTTGGCCAAGCCAAAATCTAAGACCTTAGCTACAAAATTGTCATCCAGCAGAATGTTAGAAGCCTTTACATCACGATGTATGACTCTGTGGCCTGTATAAAGATAGTCTAAGCCTCGAGCAGCATCAATGCTACTACCATCCCTTTCTTTGACTACCATGTCAGAGTCTATATCAACAACCATTTCGTTAATGAAGACCTTAAACTTCAGTACTCCAGTTTCAGCCATCTTAAGTCCTAGCTTGGAGAAATGGAGCCTGACCAAGTACCTGAATCCCACATCTACAGATACCTTCCAGCTAACATTGTTACTATTGCCTACTTCCTTAGGAGGGATAAAAATGGCGGACGAAACTAAGTCTTGTTTAGTATTTAATCGGTGTATTATCTCAAGTGCAATACTATTATCAACATTAACCAGTGAACTCCAACCAACAACTTGTAATCCGATATCTCCGCCCTGGATGTAAGAAAGGCCAGCAGGCACCGAAATTATCTCAATGCAATTTATGAAAGCATATGCATCTTTCGATTGACTAGTTTCAGCAGAGAAGGATATGTGGAACAGTTGTTTATCTTGTATGATTAAACTGAATTCCTTGGTGAGAGAAGTCACACCAAGAGCATTGGCAGTAAGCGAAGCGCTGAAGTTACCAAGCAAGGTAAAAGGACCGGCTTCAACAGTAAACAAGTCTTTCAACCCCTTAAACCCTCTGTATGCAGATGGATTAAAATGAAGACGGATAATTATCTGACCTGGATTCACCTGAAACGCATACGAGAAGTTGGAACGCGAGACTCGTGCGGTCTTGTAGGGAACTGGATCAACAGAGTTGCTTGCAGTTGAGGTGGTTGATGAGCCCTTCAACTGCAGCAATGCAGATGCTCTTGGTTGAACGTCTCCGAGCCATTTAGTTCCGCTGTATGATGAAGTTGATCCACAATTGATAGAAACTGTATCATGTTGACTAGTGCCGACATTGAATGATATGATGAAGCAGAGAAATGTGAAAGTGAGAGAGATTCGAGAGGTGGGGTTCATGGTTGGATTTTGTTCTAGTTTTGTGTCATGGAGAGATGGTATTTGGGAAAGAATGAATGAATAATGGGCAGCTACGATGACTTGCATAGTTTACTTCTGTAGTCTCTGCGTTTACTCAGAATCCTCCTCCTCCTCATTAACTCCATGACTTGATCTTTCCTTCCTCTCATCTTTGTCCAAGTCTTAGAATAAATATGAGAATGGGACATGCAATGCGATATCATGCAATAACATACCGACTAAATTTACATGATAGGTGAGTTTAAAGATTGAGGTAAGGGTCCTGTGGCCAATGAATCGATGTTAAATAAAAAAGACTTAAGTATATATACATGAGTATACTGGTGTAGATAAAATTATCTATCAAGACTTTATTATTTGAATTGATGTGAACACAAAAGAATTAGGGAAAATATTTAATTTCCCCAAATTCAAGTGCCAAAGCCTTTTTTGCCCAATCCTACAAACGTAATATTTTTCTACCCAATCATCGCTTTTTTACCCTTACTCATTTTTTCTAAGGTTTATTATATAGAGGTTCTAAATTGGAGTGAAATTTTAAAATAGGTTTACTAATTCAAATGATTTACAAATCAGTTCACATTTTATAATTTAAAACCGAGAGAGAAGGGAGGGGAGAGGAAAGGTTAGAGAGAGAAGGAAGAGGGGAGGAAAGGAAAGAGAGAGGGAGAAAAGGGAAGGGGAGAAGGCGACGGGTGTTCGCTGTGAGGACGGCGACGACTCTTCGTCGAGGGAGGACGGCGACGGCGACGGAGTGCGTCGTGGGAAGGGGCAACAACTAAGAAAAGCTTTACAGGCAGAGATCGTTGGCCTCGCGCCGTTAGTAGCTTCAGGCGACGGGAGTGCCTGGTGGAGGAGAGAGAACGCAGATAACTGAATTATGGGCGACGGAGACGGCGTGGCTACCAATTTCATATGAGTTTTGTCTTTTCCTCTTTTTGCAATTTTTTTTCTTCGTCCATTGATATGGTGGCTTCAATTAGGGCTTTGTAGGGGTGGTGGTTACTGATTTTAAACTTACAAGTTGTGAGCCTCTGATGGGCTTCGATTTGGGGCGTGTGTGTGAATATTGGGGTGGTTTAGTTGTTGCAGAGATTTTTTATTTATTTTTATAAAAACTTAACAAAATGTAGATTTATTTCAGTTAAAGGATCAGATTGGAAACATACCCTCTAAAGAAGACCAATATCGAGGGAAACATTTAATCTTTTGACAGCTAAGTTTCAGAATTTGCCCAAATGTCGACTTCAATGGTGTGATTTGATAGTTTGAGTAAAAGGTTTAATGGCATTAGTGAGGTTGTTTGTTGTAATTTTTGGATTCAATTTTTGCAGGCGTCAAAACAGAGTTTCAATGGAGGATTGAAAATCAGAGCTTCAAGAATATGGGTGAATATTGTATAAATTTTGAGATGTAATTTTGAATTTTTGGAATGTAATTTTGTGTAATGGGGGTGAATATTGTATAATTTGTAAATTTCAGTCTTGTGCAAAGTTTATTATCTGTATGTGCAAAATTTATTTTTTGTTTGTGCAGATTTATATTGCTTTGTCCGATAAAATTTCTGTATGTTGTGTTAAAACATTTGGCTTGTTTGTGCTAAATATATTTTGTGCTTTTGTGTAATAAAATGTATATATGTTGTGCTACATATGAATATATTTGTGCTAAGTATATTTTCACTTTTGTGCAATAAAACTTATGTCTGTTGTGTTAAAAATGAATATATTTGTGCTAAGTATATTATTGTTTTTGTGCAACAAAATTTTAGTCTGTTGTTTTGGAAATTTTGGTTAGTTTGTGCTAAGGGTTTTTTTGGCTTTTGTGCAACAAATTTATGTCTATTGTTCTAAAAAAATTGGCATGTTGTGCAAACAATTGTGCCAAAAATCTGTCTATTTAGGCTTGGCAACGGGGCGGGGAATCCCCGAGAGAAACGGGGACGGGGATGGGGAAAAA
>JAPKLY010001185.1:49416-59424 GCA_026898435.1 Prunella vulgaris
ATATATATATATTTTATATATCTATTATATATTAACATATTATATATCATATAAATATATTATATATATATATATCATTTATATATATAAGTATATATGTATATATATATATATAATTAATTAACCATTCATGTATATATGATTTATAATATATCAAAATAATGTATTTTATGCACTTTAAATTTTAATAATACTTTTAATTTTTATTTATTTAAAAAATTAATTACACTTATTAAATACTCCCTCCGTTCCGGAGGTGTTTTCACCTCTGTGATGACACAATTTTAAGAAAAGTAGAGTGTTGTGTAAAGTTGTATTATTAAAATAATGAGATTAGTTGGATTGTGAGGATAAAGTTAAAGTAATAGTTTCCATTTATAGGGTGTGAAAACAATTGTGGGACGGACGAAAAAGGAAAGTGTGAAAACAATTATGGGACGGATGGAGTATAAATTATTAAAATTTAAAAAAAAAAAAATCTCGGGGAACGGGGAATCCCCGCGGGGACGGGTTCCCCGACGGGGCGGGGATGGGGATTGGCCCCCCGGCCCCGCCCCGCCCCGTTGACAAGCCTATGTCTATTGTGCTAAAAAAAATTTACTTGTTGTGCAGATAAATTATGCGTCTGTGCAATTGAGTTTATGCGTCTGTGCTGGTGAACCTATTTGTAAGTTTGATTTTTTTGCGAACCTATTTTAAAGTTGATCCTAGATTATGCACTTAGCCCGCTTGTTTCTCGAGAGGAGATGGGAACATGCTCAACATCATTTGATTGATTAGTTGATCCAGCGACTTTGTTGTTTGAAGAAATCCTCCGCTTCAATTAGTATTTCAATTGCTGAGAAAAGAATTCTCAACAAAGTCAATTCCTTTCCCGAGGCGCTCATGTCACACCTTCTCTCTTTCATGAGTCTAGGTCAGTTGAGGGTGCGGGGAAGAGGTTATCTTTGTTGTAATCGAGAGAAAAGCGCAAGCATAAAGTAAATAACACAGTATTGATGACCCAGTTCGTCACGGAGTGACTACGTCTGGGGGCGACCAAGCCAGGAGATTATACTAATAATGAACTGCTGTTACAATCAATATGAAAGTGTAGTGTACATAATACAAGGAACGATACTATATATATAATACCTAACCCTAAGTCTTGTGGGCCTAAAGCCCACTGGATATATCTAATATTATATCCACATAATATAATAATATATTTACATATATTATAACACTCCCCCTTGGATATAATATGACAAGGAAGAATGCAAGTGTTACTTAGTGGAGTGTTACAAATGGCCTCGAGGATACAATCATCAGGATTGTTTAACATTTGTTACTCCCCCTGAAGATAACAACCTTCCAAGTCGACGCATCCCGATTCCATGTACGTACTTTTCAAAAGTCGAAGTGAGAAGGGATTTAGTGAACAGATCAGCTAGATTGTCACTTGAGCGTACTTGTTTTATCGTGATCTCACCACTCTTCTGGAGTTCGTGAGGATAAAAGAATTTTGGGGATATATGCTTCGTCAAGTTCCCTTTGACATAGCCGTTGCTCATTTGTGCAATACATGCAGCATTATCTTCGTAGATAATTGAGGGGCTTAAGTCAACAGAAGGGATACCACACGAATCGTGAATGTGTTTTATAAGGGACTTTAACCACACACATTCTTGTGCAGTTTCGTATAGAGCTATGATCTCTGAGTGGTTTGACGATGTGGTCACCAAGGTTTGTTTGACAGATCTCCATGAAATGGCTGTTCCACCACAGAGGAAAACATAACCCGTTTGCGATTTCGCATTATGGGGATCAGATAGATAACCAGCATCAGCATAACCTATAAGCGTATTGTCTTGGTTTCTTTGATAGAAAAGACCAAGATCTTGAGAACCTTGAAGATATCGTAGGATATGTTTCACACCATTCCAATGTCTCCTCGTAGGGGAGGCACTGAACCTTGCAAGTAGATTGATTGCAAAGGCAATATCGGGCCTAGTGCAATTTGCAAGATAGAGTAGTGCACCAATTGCACTTAAATATGGAACTTCAGGTCCCAATAGCTCTTCGGTATCTTCTTTAGGTCTAAATGGGTCCTTTTCCAAATCAAGGGAACGGACAGCCATTGGAGTGCTTAAGGGATGAGATTTATCCATGTGGAATCTCTCCAACACTTTCCTTAGGTAAGCTGATTGGTGTATCAGTATTCCTTCAGGGAAATGCTCGATCTGCAGGCCGAGACAGAACTTGGTTTTACCCAAAGTTTTCATTTCAAATTCAGTTTTTAAGATTGAACTTGCTTCTTCAATCTCTTTCCTTGTTCCAATAATGTTTAGATCATCCACATACACCGAGATGATGCAAAAACCATTAAGGGATTTCTTAGTAAAGACACAAGGAAAAGCCTCGTTATTTACGTATTCCTTCTTCAGGAGGAATTCGCTTAGTCGATTATACCACATACGACCTGACTGTTTTAAGCCATATAACGAGCGTTGCAACTTAATGCTGAACATACTACGATGTTCGTTATTCCTCATTTGGGGAATAGTTAATCCATCAGGGATTTTCATATAGATGTCAGAATCTAATGATCCGTATAAGTATGCGGTAACTACGTCCATTAGCTGCATTTCTAAGTTTAGTTTAACTGCCAGGGATATTAGGAAACTGAATGTTATGGCATCCATAACAGGAGAGTAAGTTTGATCGAAATCGATACCGGGTCTCTGCGAAAACCCTTGAGCCACTAACCTCGCTTTGTATCTCACAATCTCATTATTCTCGTTTCGCTTTCGTACAAATACCCACTTGTATCCAACAGGGACTACATGTTTCGGGGTACGAATGATGGAACCGAAAACATTTCATTTATTTAGCGAGTCTAGCTCTGCCTTTATTGCAGCTTCCCATTTCACCCAATCAGAGCGCTTCCGGCACTCGGATATAGTTTTGGGTTCAGGATCTAGATCATTATTAGAAATGGTGAAGGCAATTAAGGCTGCAAATGTGTTGTCGACAACAGTTGTATTTCTGTTATAAGTTTCTCCCGTGTCTACGAAGTTTGTTGAAACTTCAATGTTTACATCGACCAGATCCTCTTCATTTCCCAAAAGGTATCGGTCTGATGATTCCGCTTTTTCAGAGTCATTAATTGATTTAGCACGTGCGTTTTGACTCTGATTTTCGTCTGCAGGACAAATCTCTTCAGGAGATTTTAGGGGTGACATAGTGTGTTTGCTAGCTTTACACTTACGCGAATTCGGTTCGCTTATGTTAATATTTCCTTTACGCTTCTGGCGCATGGGGGGATTAACATTTGTCTTCAAGGGGAGTTGTACCCTTTGAGGCGCATTTACCGCAGGTATATGCGACTTAGTCACTCCTTTATGATCAGTGAATGCATCTGGCAGGTTATTTGCTAGGTATTGCAAATTTATTATCTTCTGAACTTCAAGTTCAGATTGGTTTGTGCGTGGGTCTAGAAACTGAAGATCTTTTGTGTTCCAAGTTATTTCACGGCATTTATTAATTGTGGTATTTTTCTCTCCCCCTAAGGCCGGAAATAGATCTTCGTCGAATGTGCAGTCAACGAAACGGGCTGTAAACTGATCCCCAGTTAAAGGCTCGAGGTATTTAAGTATTGTGGGAGATACAAAACCGATGTAAATACCGAGTTTCCTTTGTGGGCCCATTGATGTTCGCTTAGGTGGTGGTATTGGAACATATACTGCACAACCGAAGGTACGCAGATGGGAAATGTTAGGCTCATTTCCACGCACGAGTTGAATAGGGGAATATTCATGATATGCAGTTGGTCGGAATTGGATTAGTGATGATGCATGTAAGATTGCATGCCCCCAACATGAAACAGGTAAGTTCGTTTTGTGTAGTAGTGGTCTAACGATTAATTTAAGACGTTTAATTAATGATTCAGCTAGACCATTTTGAGTATGAACATGAGGGACCGAATGCTCCACTTTGATTCCCAGTGCCATGCAAAAATCATCGAATGCCTTAGAGGTGAATTCACCGGCATTATCCATACAAATGGATTTAATAGGATGATCTGGGAATTGAGATCTCAACAGGATGATCTGTGCAATAAGCTTTGCAAAAGCAGTATTGCGAGTGGATAGCATGGTTACATAAGTCCACCGAGTGGATGCATCTATTAGGACCATAAAGTACTGAAATGGTCCAGATGCTGGGTGTATTGGTCCACAAATACCTCCTTGAATCCTTTCAAGGAATTTAGGAGATTCAGTTCTTACTTTACTACTAGAAGGACGAATTATTAGCTTACCCTTTGTGCAAGCATCACATATGTATTCATTAACAGAAGGGATTCTGTTGTGTGTTATGTTATGGCCTGATGAATTACATAGAATCCGACGCATCATAGTTTGTCCTGGATGTCCTAACCGCTCATGCCATAGTTTGAAAGAGTTTGGATCATTAAATTTTAGATTAAGAGCTATATGGAGATTTGAGGGTCTGATGTATGTGTAATACAAGCCAGACGAGAGAGATGGAAGTTTTTCGACGATGTGTTTACGATAATTTAAATAGTGAGTCATCATTGTCCTCAATATTTGTTTCAATGTGATAGCCATTCGGTCGAATGTCTTTGAAACTGAGGAGGGTACGCTTTGATTGTGGATACAATAAAGCATTTTCGATTATCAGCTCGGTACCCATAGGTAGAATGATCGAGGCTCTTCCGGAGCCAACGATTTGTATGTCGTCGTCGGAAATAGTAGTGACACTTCCTTTCTTTTCGGTTAATGTTTGGAAAAATTGTCTATCTTTTAAGATAGTATGTGTAGTAGCACTATCTACTAAGCACAACACATTAATCTCCATAAGCACTTAAGTGTATGTTTGGTTACGTTTAGATATGAGGAATGCTAAGGAGAGCCAAGATTACAGACGCTGATTGATCAGCCGCACAAGGGATCACTTAGGTCCTACTTTATCAAGAACGTATTAAATTATTTTTGTAGACAATAGTGATCGACAATTGGATTTGACTGTAAAAATAAAGCATCGATAAGCATTCATAAATGGAATCCATAAAAGTATCATGAAACATAGTCAAGATAAAAGCCAGTCAAACATGTTGGTCCAACCAAGTAGCAAGTAATATCAAATAGTCTAATAGATAAAGCAAGTAAACAGCAAGTTGATGTCGATCACTCATTGTCTCCAAAGGCGTCTACAGTCATTGTATCACCCACTAAGAGGTCATCCTTCTCCATATCAAAGCCTGCATCTGGCAGGTTGGTGTGGTGTGATTCACCTTTAGGAGCTTTTCCCTTTTTGTCTTTAAGCATGCATTGATATAGCTCCACTAGATGTTTTGGAGTTCGACACTGGCGAGACCAATGGTCGTCGCATCCACATTTGTGACAGAGTTGCTTGTTCTGTGTACCTGAGCTCGATGGTTTGTCTTGAGGTGCATTCTTTTCAGTTGCACTAGATTGTGCATTGTTGCGACCTCTACCTCTTCCCCTACCACGGCCTCGACTTCGGGTCGATCCGCGTCCCCCACTTGCCGCATTTCCTTTCCCACGTGTACGGCCTCTAGAGTTCTTCCGAGTAGCATGTGCTTCAGGCACAGCTTGTGAGCCAACCGGTCTAGTATTGTGATTTTTCATCAACAATTGGTTGTGCTTTTCTGCAACTAGAACTGCAGAAATAAGGTCGGAGTGTGTTTGATACTCTTTGGCCCTGTACTGCTGCTGGAGTACAAGATTACTAGCATGGAATGTGAAAAGAGTTTTCTCGATCAACTGATCATCAGGGATCGGTTCACCGCACAGCTTGAGCTGTGAAAGTATGCGATGTAGGGCGGAGTTATACTCCGTCACAGACTTGAAGTCTTGGAAACGAAGTGTTGTCCAAGCATGTCTGGCTTCGGGGAGGATCACATTTTGTTGTTGTTGGAATCGATCCTGGAGGGATTTCCACAACATTGATGGATCTTTTTCAGTGAGGTATTCATTCTTAATATCTTTGTGAAGATGATGTCTTAAGAAGATAAGAGCTTGTGCCTTTTGGGCAATAGTGGATTTCCACCCTTGAGTGGTGGTGTCGGATAAGTCTTTTGAAGCTAAGTGGATTTCAACGTCTAAAGCCCATGTCAAGTAATTGTGGCCATCTAGTGCCAATTCATCAAATTCACGTTTGATGGTGTTTGACATTTTTGTTGCTACAAAGAAAGGAATTAATAAATTTAGAATTTAGAATTGTGTTGTAGCAATTAAAAAAATAGGGCTTAAGATCCAATGCAATGACAAATTAATAATATGGGTGTATTTAATAAAGGATTGGGTGTATGACTTGTGTGAGACTTTTATTAATGGGACTTTAACCCAAAAATAATTATTGGATAAGGCCTTAAAAAAAATTTATGATTTGGGCTTTCATAATACCATTATGAATTTGATAATTATTAATGGGACATCGGGCCCAAAAATAATTGTTAGGATCCAAATTAATTAGGATCAACAAAATAAAATGCCCAATCAATTTTAAAAAAATGGCCCAAGTAATTAATTAATATTATTATTAATTAAGTTTTTTTTTTATTATTAAAAGGGCTTTGGCCCAATTTAGTATATTAGGAAAATGGGCCCAGTTTCGGAATTAAGAAACCGAATTAAAGGGCAGAAGTCTAGTTAGGAAAAGTAATTGGAAAGGCCCAATAAACAGGCCCATTACTAACTGATATCAGAAAAAAAAACCGTTGACCAATTAAACAAAGGGGAATTCGGTCCGATTGTCTAGCGGCCGTTCGCGAAAAATTTGGCGAGGGGTTGTCCACGTCGCCATCGACATCGCGTGGAGGCAGGTGGGCTTGGCGTTCGTGTCGTCGCGCGGAAACAGGGCGTCGCCGCTCCAGCCATTGCCGCCGTCGCGGGCTGTGACGCCGCCGCGTCTCCTGCGCTGTCGCGCGGAGTTCGCCGTCGCTCGGAGCTTGATGCTCTCGGCAGCGGTGCCGTCGACGCAGAGGGGGCGTTGCCATCCCGTAAGCGCAGAGCACCGTCGCGGCTTGCTGCCGTCGTGGCTAACACGCGTCGCGCGCCGTCGCGTACAACCGCTTCAGGGGCTGTCGCGGATTTGCCGTCCGTCGAGTTTGACGCGGCCGTCGTTCATGACGTTTAGGCCAGTTGAAGGGCTCAGTCATAACGGAATCGCCACAGTCAATTGAGGTTTGGGAGTTTTGATTTCAAAAACTGAAGTTGGTTTTGATTTCTGTATTCAGTAAATTTTTTATTTCCTGTTCGAAAAAGTGTTCTGGAATGGACAAAAACAATTCGATTTTTCGAAATTGTGTATTGGGTTTTTGTATAAAACAATGATCCGAGTTTTTGTTCTAGTAAGAACAGGTACTGATTTCTCAAAAACTGATTTTCTGAGTTACGAAAAAGAATCGGATTTTGGGGTTAATACGATCGAAGGCAATCGATTTTCGTTTCTGATTTTGTTATGCAATGTTATAAGCATTTTGATTGCACTATATACATATAAAAAAAATGTAACATGACCATACAGGGAGCATACAGTAATAACATAGCATATGCAGAATGATTTTCGACATATAATTGCATAGGTAGATGATTGCAGATACTAAGATGCTTATTCAAAAGTATACGAATATATGTGTTGATTGCATGTATGGGTTTGTTCACATATATAAATTCATAAACATTAAATCTATATACATATATATGGACGTACGATTGCATCAGACCATAATTATCAATACAAACAAACTGCAGTAAACACATATTCTGATATTCAGAATATTAAAGCATATTCAGGCATATTCATAAAATAAACATATGCTTACTTAGGGTTCCTAGGCATGAGATTTTCAGATTAACATAAATACAAAAACTTACGGTTTCAGCAATTTATAAAATTAATCCCGATTGATTTTATCTCGAAAACAGCTGGAGCAATCCTCTCGTAAATCCTTATTGCTCGTAGAGACTCGTGCTGATAACGTGTTGTAATCGAGAGAAAAGCGCAAGCATAAAGTAAATAACACAGTATTGATGACCCAGTTCGTTACGGAGTGACTACGTCTGGGGGCGACCAAGCCAGGAGATTATACTAATAATGAACTGCCGTTACAATCAATATGAAAGTGTAGTGTACATAATACAGGGAACGATATTATATATATAATACCTAACCCTAAGTCTTGTGGGCCTAAAGCCCACTGGATATATCTAATATTATATCCACATAATATAATAATATATTTACATATATTATAACAATCTTGATGATTCAATGGTTTGTGGGGTACCTCGCTGTGGTAAGTTCGCTTTACCTGCTAGCTATGTCTTCCCAATCATTCCTTAATAAACTCGACTAATCCGTAAATTACCATTATTCCTAGTATTCCAACATTTTTGCCAACTATATTAGGTGGAATTTTAGTCAATTTGGGGTAAATTTTTTTATATAACTTCTCAAAGAATTATTTTCCACTCAAAAAAAGTCATCGTTGCATATAAATAAAATTATCTTTTATGCTCTACAAAATTCTCTATAAACAAATTTTATAGTATGAAATTAATATCATTAGATATATTCATTGATACATCCTCCGTTCTGTAGGAATATGCATCTTACAAGATGATACTTTTTTTAAGAAACATGTGTTTTATATATAAAGTAGTAGCATTTGGACAAATATGTGTATATGTTTGTGAATGAGCACGTAAATCAACATTTTCTTTAATAGTAGTGCATAAATTTGTGTGGAATATCCAAATAAAAAAATTTACAAATTATTATGGGATGAAAGAATTATTATATATGCATTCAATAATACTATTAAACTTGTAAATTAAAATTGCAATGTGAACTATTACATAATCAGTAAAGAAAACTAATGATATTAGTAAATACACCTAATAGTAAATACACTAAATAAATAAATTCGCATGCAAAAGATAGAGAACAGCTTGTTATATTAACTTGTGTACAAGTTGTATATGACACTTTTATATGAGTAAGTCTTCTATGCAATAGGTGCATTGTGCAACTAAATGTATTTTAAAAAAATTATATTATTTATTACTAAAAAATTACACGTATTATTACTATAAAGTCATATATACCATTAAAAATAATTTTTTTTAATAATAACATATGTGACTTTTTAGTATTATTTTGTATAATTTTTTAAAATACACTTGAATTACACGGTGCAACTAATACATATAAGACTAAGAACTCTTACGTAGATGAAAATAACTAAAATTTTAATATGTATACTTTCGTTATTTTCGTTAGATAAATGAGCATATTAAAATTTTAGTTAAAAAAATTCTAAATGTCTAACGATTTTGCGAATTGGGTTTAGAAACATGTATGCCAATGTCCTATATAATTTTGGAATACAATATGTCGATATATATAATGGGGTTGTGTGATCATATCAACTATAATGTAGTCTAATTATTAATGTTTTAAAAGCCGCTAGTCGATCGGACCACTAAGGTCTAACGATTTGAGCAATTAATTGGGGATTAGTCGGGAACTAATCGGAAGCACCTAAACGATAAAATATAATTAATTACTTGATAAATTAATAATATATTGTATATAAAATAATAAAAAATTAATAATACTACCTTTCAATATTAAAATATAAGTGATAACAGCCATAAAACTCAAAATTTAATAAAGTGATAATTTAAAAATTAAGAAGAAAATTAATGTTTTGGTTGTTTTAATTTTATTTTATTATAATTACTTAGGATTGGGTAAAAATTTTTTTTTTAAGGGAAAACATGTCTAATCGGGAACAACTTAGTCGACATTTAATCAATCTAATCGTTATCTAGTCGGTCTAGTCATTGTCTAATGGACTCTAAGCACCGACTACTACCCCCTAAATGTTTTCTTTAACGACTAGGTGTAAATCGGGTCGGCCAAGGGCCGACTAGCGACCAGTCGCCGACAAATCGGCCAAGTCGATCGACTTTT
>JAPKLY010001186.1:1534-39657 GCA_026898435.1 Prunella vulgaris
AGTAACATAATTTTTTGTAAGGTTTTTTCAATGTGTTGTTCTTTTAAATATGCATATATATTAAATTTTGTAACATATTTTTAACTATTTTTAAAAAGTAACACCAAGTCTTTTATATAGTAACATGCATATGTTCATTTAGTAACACAGTTTGAATAGTAACATAGATATGTTCATTTAGTAACATATATGTTGGCCTGGCGAACTAATACACTTAGCCCCGGAATGAACCAAGGCTTGACATGTCGCCAGGGCTCACCCGGACCCGCGGAAGGCCGGAGCTCGCCCACATGGGGGCAGTTCGCCTGCGCAGCTCGCCTAAAGGAGCTCGCCTCTACCCCCACGAGGACCTCGCCGAGGTCCATCATCGCACGGCACCCTGAAGCTGCACAATGCGTTGGAGCTCGCCCGCGAGCTCGCCCCATAACCTGTAGGACCACGATGGTTGCGCTCTTTTTCCCTCCGTCCGGTTTATCCACAAGGGTGGTTACAGCGAGGTTTTTAATGAGGCCCATCTAGTCTAAGACAATGTAGTAGGACGAGGCACGACATATGAAGCATGGTGAGGGATCAAGACGAGGGTAAGGAACCCTCGTCAACACTGGAAGCCATATAGGCTCGTAAGGTGTCAACTCACACTCGCACACCTATAAATAAGACCTCTCTTGTAACTATTAGATAAATTCTCACAAGTCTTACACAATTAATACATTTCCCACACTTTACTTTCTCTCTCTAAGCTCTTCACTCTCTCTCACTACATCATCCTCAAGAACACCAAGAACACAAAATCATAAGATTATTGTTTGGTAGAATTAATCCGACATAACAAACCACATCAACACACGATTAGTAAATTCTGTCAACAATTTGGCGCTAGAAGGAGGGCCGGGTCATCTAAAAAATAAAAAATTTTCAAGAACAAAAAAGTTAGGGTTTGTTTGAAGATTTGAAGATTTGAAGGTGTTCTTGGTAAAACTCAAGAACACTTGAAGATACACATACATATTCATTCCTTCGAACAAAAAACCCAGATTTCCGGACGAAAACCCGAATTCTCGAATTTACAAATTCTGCCAGGAAAAAGTTTTCAAATGCGCGTGTGTACACGAATAAATTGGATTTTGGATAATTCATCACACGTGGGGCTAGACGAAAATTTGCACAGCTCCACCTAAGCTGGACGACCATTACCCCGGCGACCTCCCTCCGGCTCGGCGACCTTCCGCAAGTTACCCCCTCCAAAAACCAAAAATGGCTACCACTCGAGCCGCCAAATGACAGACCTCTGCAGCTGCCGGAAGGTCCAGAGGGGGCGACCAAAACCAGGCCGAGGCGGAAACCTCGCACCCACCTCCCCAGAAGAGCACTGTAGCTCCGCGACCTCCGCGAGTTGTAGTGACCCAAGAAGACTTGAGCCCTACCCTGAGGGACCTGGCCAACAACCCCGACGAGCTCCAGCTCACCATCGCAACTTTGCAGAGGTTGCAGTAGAGGCAGAACGACGAGCTCGCCCTAGTACCTAGGCGAGCCCCAGCCGAGACCCGGGAGCAGGCGAGGCCCACTCAGGGCACCCAGACCCGTGGGGAGTACAACACTCTCCCCACCGAGCAGAAGGCGAGCTCAGCCCAAGCCCGCCAACACCGAGAACGGGCCGGAAAAGCCAAGGTGGTAGAGGAGCTCGCCCCATACACCGGGCAAGCTTCGGTCTACACCGAGGCGTCCGGCACCCACCAATCAACAAGGAGGGAGGTCCTCCAAGGCAGACTGGGGCCCAGATGCGGAGAGAACGAACGAACAGCCGCCCCGGTCACGTCCCACGGAGGAGACTCAGACCTGCAGCCGCGCAGGTCCGCCCATGAACGATTTAGAAGGCCCGCCACCGACAGGCTGGGCCCCCATGGAGGACGTCAATTCCAGCCCATCACAGAGAGGTCACCCCAGAGTGAGGCACCTCGGGGACGTGCGTCCACGAGATGCACAACCTTCGAGCAACCTCTGCCGGAGGTGACCCGCGATGACGAGCTGGCCTCGCTAAAAAAGGCCGTCGAAATGCTATAAGCGCAAGTAGCGGCCAAATCTGGCGGACCTGACTCCACCACTCTCCCCGCATCTTCATTGCACCTGCCATCCTCCGCGCACCGGTCCAGAAGAAAATTCAATTCCCGGTGATGTCTGCGTATGAGGGTGAATCCGACCCGAAGGTCCACCTGGCCAAGTACGCAGACTTTATGATTTTGGTGGGTGCCACCGACTCCACCCAGTGCCGGAACTTCCCGCTGACCTTAGGGGACCGAGCCCACCGCTGGTTCTCATCACTCGCCCCGGGGTCAATCAGCTCATTTGGCCAACTCTCGCGGGAATTCTTGGCCTACTTCTTTGGGTTCGGGTCCTACCTTATCCAGAAGCACCGACTCACCAACATCCATCAAGGCGAGAACGAGACCAACCAGCAGTACCTCGAGAGGTTCGACTGGATACTGCTGGAAGATGAGCCGGTGAGTGAGGACACGAAGGTCGTCGCTGCGATGGCCGGGTTCAAAAAGGGCACCGACCTCTGGAAGGAGATGCACCTCGCATGTCCCAACACTTACACCGAATTCCGCCACAAGGCAGGGGTGTTTGTGGCTTTGCAGGAGGCACTACTGAAAGAAGTTGGTGCCCAAGAGGAGAGGAAGCCCTATGGGAAGAAGTCCGGGGGCACCTACAAAGCTTCCCGAAACTTGAAAGCTTTTGGCGACGGGGACGAGCTCAAAGAAAAGCTCAACCAGGTCCTAACCGTCTCCGTCGACCAGGTCTTCACTGCGGTCAAAAGTAAGGCCATGTTGGAGGAACCCAGGAGGATCCGCCAGGACCGCACGAAGCTCAACCCCAACAAATTCTGCGCCTACCACCAGGCCATCGGTCACTTCACCAGCGAATGCCGAGACCTCCTCAAACAACTCTGGAAATTTTATGAGGATGGGAAGCTGACCGAGTTCGTGAAGAAGGCGCCAGCTAAGAGGCCAAGGTTCGAGAGGAGGGTTACCTCCGATGATGAGGATGAGGAAGCGGACCAACCTGGTCCTCAGAACAGACGGAGGGCACCACCCCAACCTCAGCAAAACTTGGAGCCCACCCGAGAACTCCTAGTTCTCGAGGAGGAGATCGGAGCCGCCAGAGGTCTCTAGGACGGGGGGGATTTCCATGTCCAAGAGAAAGAGGAAGGCCGAGATCCGAGCTGTAAACCAGGTCCAGGAAGGCAGCTCCGGCCCCAGGTCCGTCGCGCAACTTACTGACGAGCTGACATTCTCCTCGGTGGACCTGGAGGGGGTAATGATGCCCCACAACGACTCGTTGGTGATAACCGCCAATATCATGAACGTCCGAGTTCACAGGCTACTTGTGGACACCAGCGCATTCACCAACATTCTCTTCAAATCCACCTTAGATGCCTTAGGTGATTTTGAGTCGTATCTAGAGCCTAGCAATGCTAGGATAGTGGGGTTCGGAGAGGTTGTAACCTTCCCCCTAGGTAGCATTAGGTTGAGCATCCAACTTGTATCGGCCGAGGACCCAGAGCGGAGACTGACTAGGCTCATAGATTTCCTAGTTGTCGACCAGCAGTCCTCCTACAACGGATTCCTTGGCCGCCCATTTATTAATGAATTCAAAGTGGTATGTTCGACCTACTACTACTGTTTAAAATTCCCTACTCCAAAAGGCGCCGAAACTATAAAAGGTGACCAGAAAAAGGCCTGAGAGTGTTTACTCCAAATTAAAGATGGCCAGGTCAAAAAAGAAGTGACGCGGGTCTAGGTCCTTGAAGGGGACGTACAGGTCCCAGCAGGCGAGCCAAACATCCTAGACGTCATCTCGGTCGAAACTGAGATGATGGAGGTAGGCGACCTACCGGAAATCGACCAAGTGTTAAAACCTGCGCAAGACGCACAACCAGCGCCAATGGAGGGATTGGAGGAGGTCCAAAACAACCAAGTGTTGGGACCTGTGCAAGAACAACAACCCGCTCCCATGGAGGTGGCTAATGAAGGTCAAGATGGGGGACCTACGGGAGGTCAAGAACCAATACCGATGGATGTTGACCCAACTCCCCAGGTCATCGAACCATCCTAAGTTGACAAACCACCGGAGGTGCTCACAGCTGGTGAACCCGCCCGAGCTGAAAGCCAACTCGATGACCTCAAACCGCGCATAGGCCACGAACCTACGCAGATGTCACAAGAGGAGTGGGACGAGTTCACCGGCGACCCGAGGTGGAAAAGTCAAAAGAGAAAAGTCACCCCCATGGAAGAACTAACGGCACTCCCGGTGGACCCGCAAAGGGACTTGGAACTTTTCATCGGTTCCGAGTTACCTGAACCGTACCGGTCGAGGATGGAGCTATTCTTGATGACCAACCTGGACGTGTTTGCCTAGTCCCATGAGGACATGACGGGAATCCTACTGGAGCACGCTTGTCACAGACTTAATATAGACCCGACGAGGAGACCCGTACGTCAAAAGCGAAGGAAATACGGACCAGACAAATACGCAGCTCTAACTGTAGAGGTGGAGAAACTGTTAGACAACAAACTTATCAAAGAAGCTTTGTGTCCGCAGTGGGTCGCGAACCCCGTCCTGGTGAAGAAACACAACGGGACATGGAGGCTCTGCATCGACTTCACGGACCTAAACAAAGTGTGCCCGAAGGACAACTTCCCACTACCTCACATCGATCAGTTAGTCGATAGCACCGCAGGCCATGAGATGATGACATTCATGGACAATTTTGCGGGCTATCACCAGATAGCTTTGCACACAGACGACCAGGAATATATGGCGTTCTACACCAACAATAACATGTATTACTGGGAAAGGATACCGTTTGGACTCATCAACGCCGGGGTTACCTATCAAAGGTTGGTAAATAAAATGTTCGACCAACACATTGGCGAATCCATGGAGGTGTACGTGGACGACATAGTTGTCAAGAGTTTGAGGAAGAAGGACCACCTCGACCACCTCAAACAGACCTTCGATATAATGCGCCACTACAACATGAAACTGAACCCCAAGAAAACAAGCTTCGGCGTACATTCAGGAAAGTTCCTTGGGCATCTAGTTAGCCAATGCGGAATTGAGGTCAACCCCACGCAGGTCTAATGCACAATTGAGATGGGCGTACCCGATTCCATGCAGAAAATCCAGAGGTTAACCGGGTGCATGGCAGCCTTGAACAGATTCATCTTTAGGTCCGGTGATCAAAACAGTCCATTTTTTGAAGGGATCAAAGCAAACACACGGAGGTATAAAGAGGCAGCCAAGGCTAACAAGCTCCACCTCAAAAACCACTTCGTGTGGACAAGTGAATGCCAGCGAGCCTTCGAGGACATCAAAACATATC
Source organism: Prunella vulgaris (assembly GCA_026898435.1). Lineage (NCBI taxonomy): Eukaryota > Viridiplantae > Streptophyta > Magnoliopsida > Lamiales > Lamiaceae > Prunella > Prunella vulgaris. The sequence continues at coordinate 6,918 of JAPKLY010001186.1, forward strand.
TGGCAGATACGCAGGTCCTGTCAAAGCCGATACCTGGAGAGAAGCTGTATCTATACCTAGCCGCGTCGGAGGTGGCCATCAGCTCTGTCCTGGTCCGAGAAGAAGCAAAAACACACCTACCAGTGTACTATGTAAACCAAGTCTTACACGAAGTTGAGCTGCGGTACACCCCAACAGAGAAGCTGGATTATGCACTGGTGATGAGTGTTAGAAAATTGAGGCCTTACTTCTTTGACCATCCAGTGGAGGTATTGACAACATTCCCACTAAGGCAAATACTACAACGCCCAGACACCGCCGGACGCCTGCTGAAATGGTCGCTAGAGATCAGCCAATACGGTATAACCTACGCACCCCGAACAGCGATCAAGGGACAAGCGCTCGCCGAATTTATCGTAGAGCTAACTTTCCCACAAGATCCGACGAGGGGGCGTATAGCTCCGTGGCACCTCTATGTGGACGGGTCGTCGACCAGTGTAGCAACAGGTGCCGGCGTGGTCTTGATCAGTCCGGACAGACAAGTCTTCACCTCCGCAATCCGGTTCGACTTTCGAGCAACCAATAACGAAGCGGAGTATGAAGCATTGATAGCTGGACTTAGGCAATCATTAGCTGTGGGGGCAACCAATCTTCAAGTTTTCGGAGATTCCCAGCTAATAATATCCCAAGTCCTGGGGGAGTATGAGGCGAAAGACCAGCAGATGATGACCTACCAAAATATAGCCGCGCATCTGATCTCGATGTTTACGCAAGTCTACATAAATCAGATACCGTGACTAGAAAACACACAAGCAGACGCCCTAGCTCGGCTAGCTACCAGCAATGGCGAAGCCGAATTCATGGAGGTTGTAATCACCACACTGAAAAACCCCTCGACGTTCGATTACAAGATAAATCAAACCTCGAGTGGGGGGCAGGAGGATAGTGAAGATGGTGAAGATTGGTGCACTCCAATCCAAAAATATTTGACAAACGGAACAACCCCCGTGGACACCTGGGAAGCTAGCCGGCTAATAAAGCAAGCTGCCAGATATACACTACTGGATGGCCAACTCTACAAACGTGGATTTTCTCTACCCCTACTCAAGTGCCTAACTAAGAAGCAGGGGTCCGAAGTGTTAGAAGAAATTCACGAAGGGATTTGTGGGAGTCAAGCTGGGGGACAAGCATTGGCATACAAGACGATCCGGCAGGGCTACTATTGGCCCACTCTTCGTAAAGATGCCATCAGCTTCGCGCGAAGGTGCCGGAAGTGTCAACTTTTCGCACCTAACGTCCACTCCCCAGCCAACCAACTGAAGTCGGTTTTCAGCCCATGACCTTTCGCGAAATGGGGTATTGACTTGATCGGTCCATTTCCACCTGGTAGAGGTAGTGTAAAGTTTGCTGTTGTAGCAGTAGACTACTACACTAAGTGGGCTGATGCCGAAGCTCTCACAACAATAACCCAAGAAAGGATGATCGACTTCATATGGGAAAACCTGATCTGCAGATTCGGACTTCCGCAGTCGATCATCACGGATAATGGAAGGCAGTTCGACGGACAAAAGTTGAGGGACTTCTGCAGTTCATAGAACATCAAGAAGCACTACTCAACTCCATACCATCCCCAGTCGAATGGCCATGTCGAGGTGGTGAACAAAATCTTGAAACACATATTGAAGCTCCGCCTCGAGGAAAAGAAAGGGAGCTGGGCAGACGAACTCCCGGAGGTCCTATGGTCTTACAAAACTTCCTACCGGGCCAGCACAGGAGAGACCCTGTTTGCCCTAGCCTTTGGAACTAAGGCGGTGGTACCCGTCGAAGTCCAAAACAAGACTTGGAAGGTGGTAGGATATGATGAAGAAAAGAATGACAAAGCCGTGGCAGTAGAGAAGGATCTGATCGAAGAGACCAGAGCTTCGTCAGAAATGAAGAACGCCACCTACAAGCGTAGAGCAGAAAAGTATTACAACTCTCAGGTCCGAGACCGAAAATTCAAGGTCAGAGACCTGGTGTTGAAAAAGAAGTTGATGGCCCCACCAGGTGTATTCGGTTCAAACTGGGAAGGACAGTTCCGGGTCACCGCAGCCTGGCCGAATGGCACTTATGACCTCGAAGACGCAGAAGGCAATGCCTCATCATACACCTGGAGTACGGCCCACTGAAAAAGTTCTACCAATAGACTAGAATTCTATAATAGACTAGCCGAAGGTTCGCATCAGAAATGTTGATGGCAACCAGTGTAAATTACGTCGCTATAAAAAGTTAGAGAATTTGTGGAATCAGAAAAATTTACCAAGTGTCCGGACCTGCGTAGCTCGCTCCCTGCGCGAGCTACCTCAGGTCGCCCACTGCCCAGAAGAGCTCACCAACCCCAGCTCGCCCGAGCACTCAAAAATCTGTGATGCGTAAGGACCAAGGTCCCAAACGTTGTAATTAAATAGCTCGAAGGCAAAGGCCGAAGTGCCCAAGGTCACGAAGGTACCGTTCTTAAAGGGTTGCTAAGCACCTACTGCCACAAGTTAGAAAAAATTGCAAAAAAGACGAAAAACGTCTAAGGCAAGGTTCATGAAACCCAACGGCCCAACGTGAATCAATCGAAGTGCAGCTCGCTGCCCTAAGTGGTCTAAGACGAGCAATTCGCGACCCTAAGTGGTGTAAGACGAAGAATACACACTCTCAAAACAGAGGTACAATTCGTAGTCGTAAGTGACATAAACCGAATGATTCGCTTCTCAAAGTAGAATAAGACAAACAGCTAAGTACCCATAAAATAAATAAAAATGAGCTATTTTGAAAATTATGACGTAAAAGCGCGAAAACGAAGTGCGAAGAGTTGGATAAAAAATGCTCGGTTTCTATTCAAAAGACACTTAGGAAATTTTCAAGGCAAAAATACATGAAAATTCCTAAGTGTTCGAAGTGGTGCTGGCCACAAAGGCCGACCAGCTAGCCATCTTTGAACAACAAAAAAGCTCCTTCTGGGCGAGCTGCACGTGCCCGACGAGCTACATCTACTTAACAAAATCAAAAGACTACAAAATGGAGCTCCTTCTAGGCGAGCTATGGAGCATGGCGACCTATAACAACTTAGAAAATGAAAGCTATTCTAGAAAGCAAGGAAAAAAACCTAAGTGTTGGGAGCGGCGGGGGCAGCGGGCACGTCGGCAGTGACCTCGGTAGGGGCAGGGGGTACCTGGGCAGCTGGAATGGCAAGCTCGGCCTCAGAAGTGATGTTACCAGTAAGCCCGCTGGCATCGAACTCGCCCAGGTTCAGCATGGCATCCCCACAAGCCTCCTGAAGTTGCTCCATGTTGGGCGGAGTCCGCTCCCATTCGTTGGCGACCTCCGTTTCGCCCAGATTCAGTTCCGGCACTGGAATGGTATTGATAATCTTGAACCGTGCCAGAATAAAATCCAACGGAATCCCAAGTTCGGGGAGGTCGCCAATGTCCAGCTCGGCATCATCAGGAAAGGGGACTCTGTCCAAACACTCTTTGAACTCGCCCACCACAGCCTTCACCTCGTTATCGTGATGAGCTCGCGCCCACCAGAGGGCCCTTAAGACCTCGGCATAACATTGCACGAAGCCCCGATCCGAGGCCTCGGCCTTTGCAGCCACCAGATCAGCCGAGGAGAATGCATCGTTGCGGAGCTCGGCGACCTCAAGGACCTTCGCCTCCAGCTCGGCCCTCAGCCTCGCGCACTCCATGTCCGCCCCCCTGGCCAGGTCTCGCTGGAGTTCCAGCTCCCTCTTCGTCAGGTTATGCTGGTCAACCTCCCGGGCGAGCTGTCCAGCGAGCTCCTCTTCCTTAGCCTTGAGTTTGGCCTCCGCATCTCGCTCAAACCCTGCGAGCTGCCGCTGGAGGTCGCTGAGTTACTTCAGAGCGTCCTGCTCGGCGACCAGCGATGCTGCAGCTTTCTCCTCAGCGAGCTGCGCCTGTTTCTTGACCTTGTCAGCAGTGTCCGCCAAGGCCAGCATCCTTTTATTCCTGTCGGAGCGACCTGCCTCCAGCTTAGCGACCTGCTCCAAAGCCTTCTGGTTGGCGAGCATTAATCTACTTGCATGGTGAGCCGAGAGGAGGAGGTTCTCCCTCAGGTCCAGACTGTTGATAGTCACCACCAGCGGAGCCGTCCAGTGCCTCGGCACTCGCTCACAGTGTTCTGGACTAGGCCCGGATGGAGGCTCCGCATCGACGTCAGTGAGCGAGATCGCTCGAAGGCATGAAGAGCCTCATGACGATTGGGGTGAGCAATGGGAGCATAACTGCGAGGTCAGAACAGTTGAAAAATGTTAGAAAAATAGAAGACAATAAGCGACGAAGATCAGTAGGGCGAGCTACTTACTGAACACGGTCAGGGTCTCATCCCAAGAGTGTGTCGTCGGTAGCTCGCACCCCAAATGGGGATGGGGAGGGGGGCGAGCTCCGGATTGGTGTGGCCGCCAGTGGGGCGATGGACTGGGCAGATCCTCCCTGCCCGGACCTCGCCGAGATCCTCTCAGCTCGGTCAGAATCCTCATCGCGGAGGCTAGTGTACTTGGTCCTCTTCCCGCCCTGGGGGTCCTCCTCGCCCGCTAGAGACCCATCGCCTCGCTGGAGACCTCTTTTCCCACGACCTCGCTCGGGAGCAGCGCCAGCTCGCCCGCCACGTCGGTCGGCCTTCGCGACCTCCGCTGCCTTAGACCTAGTCTTCTCGGGGGCTTTAGTCTTTTCCTTCTGGGTCCCCGACCCTCCTACCTCGCCCTTCTTAGTGGCGAGCTCTGCCTCCTTGCTCGCCTCCAACGCGAGCACCGATGGTGGGGCGAGTCTGTTGGGGCGAGGTGGGCCCATCTCGAAGCGGCGTTTAACTACTTGATAGGCCTCGAGGATCTCAGCGATGGGAATGGCGATGAAGCTACCACCTACGCAAAGATAGAAAATGTCAGCATAATGGGCGAACTACCCCCCCCCCTGCATAGGCGAGCTCCGGAGAGTTGTAAACCTGGGAGCTCTGGACCTTTGATATCCAAGTGGTGTGGCAGGGTAAGAAGCCCAGCGAGCCACAAACAATGATGCACGCACAAGTGGGCGATCTGTCTATCCTTCTCGCCTCTCAAACAGCAAATGGCACGCACCACGTCGAACTCGACCGACACCTTGGGCTTGCCCCTGCTAGACTAGTGGCGCTTCGGAATTGCTAAAAGAAAAAAGAATTTAGGATTAGTATATCTAATTCAACCCACGCACACCGAAATAGGCGACCTACTGCTGGCTTCCCCGTATCCCTCCGAAGTGGGAATACGGTCACCTTGCCCATGGTACGTGCTGGAAGCACGCCAGTCTCCGCCTATGAAGAAAAACTGCTTCTTCCAGTCACGGACTTTGTTCGGCAAGTCCCCGAGAAATTTCTCTCCCGGGCGAGCTTTCAGGTAGTAGTATCCCGCACCGTCTTTCGCCTGCTTGGTAACAGCGAAGAGCTCGCCCAGGTCCACTGAGGTCGTTGCGTTCTCGTAACCCTCCAACCCAAAGACGGATAACGCGGCGAGAAGATTCCTCCATGCGTTTGGAGTGAGCTGAGTAATGGCCAAGTTGTTGTCGGTAAGAAATTGGCCAATGACCTGGTGCAACGGCAATGTGAGCCCATCCCTCAATACATCGACATTTAGAGCAGTCAACCCCTCGGGAGGCACGTCGGCCCGCTCGTTCTTCACTGGGGCATACATGAAGATGTCGAGCGGGATGCGATACTTCCTACGTATGATGGGCAGGTCGCACTCATCAATGAGGCTCACCACCCCGCCAGCCCTGTAATCAGATGGGGCGACTTTCTCTAGGTCGGCGGGAAGTACTCGGTCAGGGCAAGGGAAGCTCGCCGCGTACTCGGCGACATACTCGTCCCAGTCAAAGGAATGAACGATCTCGGCGGGAACTTGGTATTCGACCAACTGGGGCTCCGGGAAACCAATGCGGCAGAACCACTCGAGCGTGATTTCCTCCAGGTCGCCACCCTCCTCGCCGACCTCGGCGATGTCCTCACCAACTTCCTCGGGCTCTTCGTTGCCACTGGCAACCCTTTCCTCTTGGGCGACCTCGTCGCCTTCCTCCCATACCTCGCGGAGCACGGCGCTGGAGGCTCCTTCCTCCAGGTCAGGGCGCACCTAGCTGGGCAGCTCGCCGGAGACCTGGTGAGCTACCGAGGTCACCTCAGAGCTGGAGCCGATCTCCACGTATGAAATCTGGGGAGGGGGCTCATCCTCAATCATTGGTTGTTTTCCGGGGTTACGGTTAGAGGGAGTCCCACTCGATTCATGGGTCGACATAGTCACGATGCAGTCCGTAAATATCTGAAAATCAGTCCAAGGTCTCCTCGCCGGAGTCACGGTAATAGGTAGTCGGAAAAGGTTCGATAGTCTCCAGAAATGTCCAAAATTCCCAAAGAACTTGAAGAAATCGGAAGACAAGAAATGAAATAGAAGAAGAAAGTGAGTTTTCTACCTTGAGGAGCGATGGGCGTACCGTTCGCCGGAAACTGCTCGGAAAACTCAGAAGTGGAAAAGTGAGGAATGAACTCACCTTCCCCTATTTATAGACGTCGGGGTGAGGTGCGATATTCGGGAAGTACGAGGACCTATTGGCAAAAGATTTGAAAGTTGTCATGATTGTGGGCGGAAACCGAGGCCTCAAAAGGTGTGCACGACGCCTGGTTTCCCCCACCACGTCGGCTGAAAACAACCCCCATGGCCAAGCTCGCCTGCTAGCTCGGCAATCACCCAAGGATAGTTCGCCGAGATTCAAGTTCTCCAGCTCGCCCGCACATTTGACGAAGTCATGATGCTCACGAGCTGGGGGCAAATGTTGGCCTGGCGACGTAGACCCTGGAATGAACCAAGGCTTGACAGGTCGCCAGGGCTCACACGGACCCGCGGAAGGCCGGAGCTCGCCCACATGGGGGCATCTCGCTCACGCAGCTCGCCCACGCAGCTCGCCCAAAGGAGCTCGCCCACATGGGGGCAGTTCGCCTGCGCAGCTCGCCTAAAGGAGCTCGCCTCTACCCCCACGAGGACCTCGTCGAGGTCCATCATCGCACGGCACCCTGAAGCTGCACAATGCGTTGGACCTCGCCCGGGAGCTTGCCCCAATGCCTGTAGGACCACGATGGTCTGCTCTTTTTCCCTCCGTCCGGTTTATCCACAAGGGTGGTTTACGGCGAGGTTTTTAATGAGGTCCATTTAGTCTAAGACAATGTAGTAGGACGAGGCACGACATAGGAAGCAGGGTGAGGGATCAAGACGAGGGTAAGGAACCCTCGTCAACACCGGAAGCCATATAGGCTCGTAAGGTGCCAACTCACACTCGCACACCTATAAATAAGACCTCACTTGTAACTATTAGATAAATTCTCCCAAGTCTTACACAATTAATACATTTCCCACACTTTACTTTCCCTCTCTAAGCTCTTCACTCTCTCTCACTACATCATCTTCAAGAACACCAAGAACACAAAATCATAAGATTATTGTTTGGTAGAATTAATCCGACATAATAAGCCACATCAACACACGATTAGTAAATTCTATCAACAATATATTTATACATTGAGTAACACATATTTTTATAATGTTTTTCCAATGTGTTATGTATTCGTGTTACCTGTTGTAGAACCCATAGAATTTGCTGTTGATAATATTTGGCAATTTGAGAAATAATCATCCATATTATGTGTGTTCTTCGTGTTGTTTTCCTTGATTTTTACCTTGATTTGATTTTCTTGACTTCATTTAAATTGATTTCTTGCTTTGTTGATCAGAACTTTGCATTTGTGTCGTTTTCCGTCGCTGTAATTAGAGATGTTAAACGGGCCGCGGGCTGGTAGGCCAGCCCGTTTAACCCTATTTTTTTACAGGGTTAGGTCCGAGCATATGGCGGCCCGTATAAAACCGGGCCTTTTTGGCCCGGACCGGTTAGCCCGCGGGCTAAACGGGCTAGCCCGCCGGTTAACCGGGCTGGCCCGGTAGCCCGTTTTTTTTAAATTAAATTAAATAATTAATATATAATATAAGTTAATTAAATTGGAAAGTGATTGTGGGTTGTGGAGGTGTGGGCCGTGGGCCTGTGTACTGTGGCTGTGGGCTGGCCTGATTTCTCCTCACTTGTGTTACATAATTGTAAACTTTATTTATTATATTTTTATTAATTATTAATTACTAATTCATTATTAACTAATAACTTAACTACAAATTAAAATAGAAAATAAGTAAATAAGTTAGATCTCAGTTAATTCAAAACTTTTAGGGATGTGTGAACTTTAGTTATTAAATCATTAGTTCTATTTTATATTAAATTTTAAATTTGTAAAAAAAATTTACCCCGAGCCCGTTAGTGGCCCGTTTAGCCCGCGGACCGCTAGGGTTAGGGTTAGGTCCGAACATATAGCGGCCCGTTAAGGATGAACCGGTAAGGCCCGTGACCGTTTAGGCCCGGAGCCCTGTAGGGCTGACCCTGTAGGATTAGGGTCAGCCCGTTTAACATCTCTAGCTGTAATACTCTTTTGTCGTCGCCATATTTTTTTTTTGCTTTGGAGTTGATTTCGTGCTGATGAAGTCAGTTTTATGAGATGTGGGTTAAGATCTGCGGATTTCTTGGTTGACCCGATCTTTGACCAGCGGGTTGCCTTGGATCCGCGCCTTTTTAAATTTTACCTATTTCATGTGAGTGTTTCTCATTAAATAAAGCATGGAGTATGATTTTGAGTAACAATTATCTCTAATAATTTTGTTATTTTATCTCATAATTTATTATTTTTAATACATAAAAAATGTAATAAATGATATTACAACAATCATTAATTCCATATTTAGTAGTGATATAGTAAAAGGTTCGATATTAAAGTAAAATGCATATATATGCCATCTCAATTGTTTTTATGATAACGGGATTCTTATCCATTTATTTATGTATTTCCTCTTGTGATTTATTATTTTTAATGGATGATACGTATATATAAAATATTATTTAATAGAGTAAATTCCATATAAGATCATTTATAATATCAAATGAAACATCAAAATAAAATATGCGATGTTAGGTTTTTTTTCTTTGGATGCCCGATTAGGTTGTTAGAAAAAAGATTCCAACTTTTCCTTTAATATTAATTGATATGAGAATAATTTTCATAAATATAAACCTTAGGGGCAAATTTATTTAAATATTGACATTTTCAAAGTATTTTATCAAAATAGGAAAAAAAAAATTTTGTTTATCAATATAAAACCAGTCGGTAGTGAGACTACCGACTGGTGATGTGTCAATTAAATTAATGCATAGAATTCCATATTTTCTGGGTGACGCGCCAGTCGGCATCATAGTTCCCGACTAGAGGAAGCATGATTTGACAACACCGTCAGATCTCCCTCTTTCTCGTGCATAAAAGCAAAAAATTTATTCCAGAGAATTTATTTTTTATTTCAGAAAATTTATTCCAATTTAAATATAAATTTAAATAAGTAACAAAATATATACCTTTCAAATCTTTTTCAGAAAGTAAAAATAAATTTAAATATCTGAATAAGTAAATTTTTTTGAAAATATATACCTTTCAAATCTTTTTAAAATATTAAATGTTGTTAGACTTGTTGACTTATTCAATTTTTTTTTAAAAAAAAATAAGTACTTTTTAAAAAAAATTTGAAAAAAATAGAAGAATTAAAAAGAAATTCCAAGAGAAGAAGAAGAAAAGAAATTCCCATTTGAGATTTCGAAATCGTAAGTTGCTCCTCAACCACTGAACATGCTCTGCCTCAACTTCTCTACGCAAATCCCCTAGAAAATTGAGGAATTATCACAAATTTTCAGCAAACTGAATCAAAACCCACGATTTAAGGCACTCTCTTTTAATAGTGTGTGTAAGGAATATATACGTGGGAGTAATATATATAATGGTTAGTTGAGTTGCAAACAAGAAATTCGGTGTCAGGGCACGTCACCACGTCTAAAAAAATGTTGAACATTAATAACGAAAATTATAATTAAAAAAATAATTAAATATCACAATTTGGTGAATATTCATTTAACATTTTCAAACTTATTATTATTATTATTTAATTTTCTATTCAAAAAAAAAAAGAAAAAAAGAAAGAAAACCACCTATACTCGTAACTCCTCCTAATTTTACTCTAATTTAACAAACTTCATATTTAATTTATTAATTTTTAATTATTTTAAATTTAATAATATCTCTCATTCTAATTAAGATGAAATAATTGATCAAATAAATAGGTTGCGAGCACGTCATGATGTAAATGATGGATCTAAAAATGAGAAAAATGGAGGTTATAATTTTGGTAACTCTCCATGCAGGGGGCGCCAATAATGGGGAGCGGATCCTCTGCTGGGTGATAAACCAGCAAATGGTGTTGGGCTTTAAACGACACCGTTTTTTTCATTCTTTTTCTCCCGTAAATAGGCTGATTCAATTTCTTTTCTTTTTTTCTCCATTTTTTTTAGGTCAACCAATGTATTTTTTATCTTTTTTTTTAGGTTAAATAGTGTTGGGACTTTAAAGGATGCCGTTAAAATTTTATTTAATTTTTTTTTCCTGGAAACTTGTCCCATTTGTTTATTTTATAAATTAAAATTATTTATATAATAAATGAATTATCACTTTTGGTGTTATATGCCAGTTTAGTTTTATTTTTCTATAAACTTCTCTCATTTGTTTATTTTATAAATTAAAATTATTTATATAATAAATAATTATCACTTTGAGTTTAGTGAGAACGTGGGAAGTTAGAGTTTAACGTGGTAAATTAGAGTTTAAAATATATATCATATCTGTTGGTTGACCTAAAAAAATGGAGAAAAAAATTAAAAAAAATTCTGAAAACTTGTCTCATTTGTTTATTTTATAAATTAAAATTATTTTTATAATAAATGAATTATCACTTTGAGTTTAGTGAGAACGTGGGAAGTTAGAGTTTAACGTGGGAAATTAGAGTTTAAAATATATATCATATCTGTTGGTTGACCTAAAAAATGAATTTGTTTATTTTATAAATTAAAATTATTCATATAATAAATGAATTATCACTTTGAATTTACTGAGAAGGTAGGAAGTTAGAGTTTCAGGCGGGAAGTTAGAATTTAAAAATATATATTGATTGACCAAAAAAATAAAAGAAAAAAAGAAACTTAATCAGTCCATTTGCTGAAGAAAAAGAATAAAATAAACAGCATCGTTTAAACACCAGCACCATTTGTTGGTTTATTAGCCCAACAGAGGATCCGCTCCCCCAATAATGGTGGCTCCGTAGTAACTAGATATAAAAGGTGCTCCTCCTCTTTGAGCAGTGCGAGCACCAACATCCATGACGCTCATGTTTATTTTGCGCAGTCCCACAAAAATAAAGGTACAATAATAAATAAATTTAAATAAATATAATATTTAAAAAAAAAACCCAAAACGTGATGTGCATAAAAGGAAGCAATTGTATACTTTTATATTTGAAAATGAAAACAAGAAAAACATTACTGGTAAAATAAAAATAGACATTGTATATATGCATGAGAAAGAGGGAGATCTGACGGTGACATCAAATCATGCTCCCTCCAGTCGGAAACTATGATGCCGACTAGCGCGTCACCCAGAAAATATGGAATTCTATGCATTAATTCAATTGACACATCACCAGTCGATAGTGAGACTACCGACTGGTTTTATATTGATAATCAAAATATTTTTTCCCTATTTTGATAAAATACTTTGAAAATGTCAATATTTAAATAAATTTTCCAACCTTAGGCTCCATTTGGATGTATGAATTTAAAAATGAACGGATTTAAAAAAAAATACATGTAAGAAGACATATATTTTAAATCACGAATTGTAAAGGGATTGGAGCGAAAGGAAAAAGTAGAGAAAATATGTGAGCGGATCCTCTGCTGGGGTGATAAACCAGCAAATGGTGTTAGACCTCTAAACGACGATGTTAAACTTAATTTTTTTTTTTTTTGCTGAAAACTTGCCCCACTTATTTATTTTATAAATTAAAATTATTTATATAATAAATGAATTATCACTTTACTGAGAATATGAAAAGTTATAGTTTAACGTGGAAAATTAGAGTTTAAATATATATATATATATATATATATATTTTGCTGAAAATTTGTCCCATTTATTTATTTTATAAATTAAAATTATTTATATAATAACTGAATTATTATTTTACTGAAAATGTGGGAAATTGGAATTTTTTAATTTAATTTTTTTTACTGAAAACTTGTCCCATTCGTTTATTTTATAAATTAAAATTATTTATATAATAAATAAATTATTACTTTATTGAGAATGTGGGAAGTTAGAGTTTATAATTCTGAAAATTTCCCCCATTTGTTTATTTTATAAATTAAAACTATTTATATAATAAATAAATTATCACTTTACTGAGAATGTAGGAAGTTAGAGTTGAACGTGTGAAGTTGAGTTAAAAAATATATATATACATATCATTTGTTTATTTTATAAATTAAAATTATTTATATAATAAATGAATTATTATTTTACTGAAATAAATTAAAATGATTTATTTAATAAATAAATTATCACTTTACTGAGAATGTAGGAAGTTAGAGTTTAAAATATATTATATATATATTTTTTGTTGAAAACTTACCGCATTTATTTATTTTATAAATTAAAATTATTTATATAACAAATGAATTATCACTGAGAATGTGGGAAGTTCGAGTTTAACGTGAGAAATTAAAGTTTAAAAAATTTAAATTAAGTTTAACGTCGTTTAGAGGCCCAGCACCATTTGCTGATTTATCATCCCAGCAAAGGATCCGCTTCTAGAAAATATAGATATGAAAGTGTAGAGAGGATAGATTTTATAAATGACATGATTTTAATGAGGATTTAGAATTCCTCAATTTTGAATATAAATTCAAATCTAAATATTTGTAAATTCACCTAACTTACTTGGAAATAGTGATTATTTGTATGTAAAATCCACGAATTTCAAATTCACTCAATGGAGTCTTATATCACAAAGTGTTTTATATTATAAAGTAATATTTATAATACTCTACCTTTTCTCATAATCTCTCTCCATCTCTCATAATTTTCTCCATAAATAAGTATACCTCGAGGTTTTATTAGTGGTTTTGCGGCTAAATTTGAATTAAAATTGTCTAAACAAAAAAAAAAAAAAATGCAAGCCTTGAGATTTATACTCCTTCCGTTCCACTATAAGTTGCTCATATTGTCATTTTCGTCTCTTCCACTATAAGTTGCTCATTCGTTTTTTTTATCTTTTTTGGAAACTATTATTCACTTTATTATTATTATTTTCAATACTTTTTTACACTATTTTCATTACTTTTCACTTTTCTCCATCATATCACTAATATTTTTTCATTTTTTCTATCACATCACTTATACTTTTTAATTTTTATTTTAATTTATGTACCCAAAAGCAAGAGCAACTTATAGCGGGATGGAGGGAGTATTTTGTTTTCTTACTTCCATTCAACTTAAATTCTATAATATTTAAATACTTAATTGCCAGCACGCAGTGAATAGATTTTGATGAGCCATGTGAGAAGAATTCAATTTGAAAATTTTCAATATATTAAAAAAAAAAAAAAAACCTTATTTGTCACACTCACTAAATAAATTTTGATGTGCCATGTGCGAAGAATCCAATATGAAAATTTTAATTGTTACACTCGCTTATCATATGATATATCCGTCCTATCAACTTTTTTATACAATAGCGATTTTCTTATTTATTCTGTCCCAATTTAATTTTCAAAGAAAATAAAGCACAAAGTTTATTAAAAAACTAGAGTATTAAAATTTGAATTAAATAATAAACTATAAAAAATATATATTTTATTAACTTGTGCGTATAATTTTTTTTTTTAAATGTGAAAAAAAAGTTTGAACATCTTAAAATAAAAGGCGTAAAAGTTATCTTAAATCGGAGTAAGTATTTTTATTGGGAGAAACGATATTAGGTGTGGAAAAAATTAATTAAAATAGATTATTTAAATGTTAGTTGTTAGTTATAATATATTTTTTGTTAATTAAATACCACCACAGTACACATATAATATTCATAAAGATATATTTATAATATTTTTTTTCTGAAACTGCGTACTCAAAAGACAACGTAATGTCTTCTAAAACAAAAAAATTATTATTTTTATAAAATTAATAAATTACTTCATATGCTTTCACATTCTATTTTCATTGAAAATTTTACAAAAAATCCACTTCATATTTGATATTTTTATATATTAATAAAGACAAACACTTATATACAAATTTCTACGGATCTAAAATCCGTAGAAATATTCATTTTTTAAAATTCGTGGGTCTAAACCAGGTCGGGTCGAATTTGAGTATTTTTTTTTCCAAAATTCGCTTAGCTTGTGATTTTCGCTCCCAGGTATGTTACAGTTGGGGCAAATGCATGTTACTTTAAGGCAAAACGTGTGTTACAACCAGATTAAATGTTGTTTTCTACACATATTTATTTATTTTTGTAGAAGTAAATATTTTTCATGCAATGTAACACATGTATATGTTACTGTTGATGGGCGAGCTACTCGAGACAAATCAGAGAATCAAGATATCACCTAGGAGGTCGCCCGCGAGCTCGCCAGAGTGCCAAGCGCACCTTCGGGCACCAAGGCGTAGGAGCTCGCCTGGGTGTTCATCTCTGAGCTCGCCCGGGTGCTCACCTCTGAGTTCGCCCGGGTGCTCATCTCCTAGTTCGCCTATGAGCTCGCATGATAGTCTATAAGACCCGGATGGTGCGCTCTTTTTCCCTCCGTCCGGTTTATCCACAAGGGTGGTTTACGGCGAGGTTTTTAATGAGGTCCATCTAGTCTAAGGCATAGTAGTAGGACGAGACAAGACATAGGGAGCAGTGTGAGAGACCAAGACGAGGGTAAGGAACCCTCGTCAACACCGGAAGTCATATAGGCTCGTAAGGTGCCGTCTCACACTCGCACACCTATAAATAAGACCTCTCTTGTACTATTCACACAATTCTAATACATTCCCTACATTACAATATTTCTCTCTCTAAACTCTCTACTCTCCCCCTTCATATTATATCCAAGAACACAAATCATAAGATTATTGTTTGGTAGAATTAATCTGTTATAAAGCCACATAAACGAACACGATTAAGAAATTCTATCTACAATTTGGCGCTAGAAGGATGGTCGAGTTTGAAAAATTAAAAAAATTTCAAGAAAAAAAAGTTAGGGTTTGTTTGAAGATTTGAAGATTTGAAGGTGTTCTTGATAAAACTCAAGAACACTTGAAGATACACACACATATTCATTCCTTCAAACAAAAACCCAGGTTTCCGGGTAAAAGTTCAGATTTTTGGATTTACAAATTTTGTCCAGAAAAAGTCTTCAAACGCACGCGTGTACACGAATAAACCGAACTCCGGATAATTCGTCAAACGCGAGGCTAGACGAAAACTTACGCAGCTCCACCCAAGCTGGACGACCTCCATCCCAGTGACCTCTCTCCACCTCGGCGACCTGCAGCGAGCTACCCCCTCCGAAACCCAAAAATGGCTAACACTCGAGCCGCCAAAGGACAGGCCTCCGCACCAGAACCAGGCCGAGTTGGAGACCTCACTCCAGGTGGTGGAGACCTCACAACCACCTCCCCAAAAGAGCACCGCAGCTCGGCGACCTTCGCGAGTTGCGGTGACCCAAGAAGACCTGGCCCCCGCCCTGAGGGATCTGGCCAGCAACCCCGACGAGCTCCAACGCACCATCGCAACCTTACATAGGTTGCAGCAGAGGCAGCAGGACGAGCTCTCCCTGGTAGGCGAGCTCCTGCTGCCGAAGCCCGGGAGCAGACCAGGTCCACCTAGGGCACCCAGACCAGGGGAGACTGCAGCATACTCCCCACCGAGCAGGAGGCGAGCTCGGCACAAGCTCACCAGCGCAGGGAGAGGACCGGCAAGGCCAAGATTGTGGAGGAAGATCCCGCTTCTTACACCGGAAGGGAGTCGGCCTACACCGGGGCATCTGGCACCCACCAATCACAGAGGAGGGAAGTCCTCCAAGACCGCCTGGGCCCGAGATACGGGGAAAACGAGCGGACGGCGGCCCCAGCTGCGTCCCACGGGGACTCCGACCAGCAGCCACGCATATCGGCCCACGAAAGGCTAAGGAGGACCGCCATTGACCGGCTAGGCCCCCACGGCGGATGTCAGTTCCAGCCCGGCACTGAGAGTTCACCCTAGAGTGAGGCACCTCAGGGACGTGCGTCTGCAAGACGCACGGCCTTTGAGCAACCTCCGCCTGAGGTGACCCGTGATGACGAGCTGGCCTCACTGAAAAAGGCCGTCGAAATGCTACAAGCTCAAGTAGCAGCCAAGTCTGGCGGACCTGACGCCACGACTCTCCCCACATCTCCATTGGCACCTGCCATCCTCCGCGCACCAGTGCAGAAGAAGATCCAGTTCCCGGTGATGTCCGCGTACGAGGGCGAATCTGACCCGAAAGTCCACCTGGCCAAGTACGCGGACTTTATGATTTCGGTTGGCGCCACCGACTCCACCCAGTGCCGGAACTTCCCGCTGACCCTAGGGGATCGAGCTCACAGCTGGTTCTCTTCACTCGCCACGGGGTCAATCTGCTCATTTGGCCAACTCTCGCGGGAGTTCCTGGCCCACTTCTTTGGGTTCGGATCCTACCTTACCCAGAAGCACCGAGTCGCCAACATCCATCAAGCCGAGGGCGAGACCGACCAGCAGTACCTGGGAAGGTTCGACAAAATCCTGCTGGAAGGCGAGCCGGTAAGTGAGGAGACCAAGGTCGTCACAGCAATGGCCGGACTCAGGAGGGGCACCGACCTCTGGAAGGAGATGCACCTCGCATGTCCCAACACTTACAGCGAATTCCGTCACAAGGTGGAGGTGTTCGTGGCTATGCAGGAGGCACTACTGAAAGAAGTTGGTGCCCACGAAGAAAGGAAGCCCTACGGGAAAAAGTCTGGGGGCACCTACAAAGCTCCCCAGAACTTAAAAGCCTTTGGCGAGGGAGACGAGCTCAAAGAAAAGCTCAACCAGGTCCTCACTGTCTCCGTCGACCACGTCTTCACTGCCGTCAAAGGCAAGGCCATGCTGGAGGAGCCGAGACAGATCCGCCAGGACCGCACGAAGCTCAACCCCAATAAATTCTGTGCCTATCATCAGGCCATCAGCCACTTCACCAGCGAATACCGAGATCTCCTCAAGCAACTCTGGAAATTTTACGAGGACGGGAAGTTGGCCGAGTTTGTGAAGAAAGCCCCAGCTAAGAGGTCAAGGTTCGAGAGGAGGGCTACCTCCGATGACGAGGAGGAGGAAGCGGACCAACCTGGTCCCCATAACAGACGGAGGGCACCTCCCCAACCTCAGCAAAACATGGAGCCCACCCAGGAACTCTTAGTTCTCGAGGAGGAGATAGGAGCTGTCGGAGGTCTCCAGGATGGGGGATCCTCCATGTCCAAAAGAAAGAGGAAGGCCGAAATCCGGGCCGTAAACCAAGTCCAGGAGGGCAGCTCCGGCCCCAGGTCCGTCTCACAGCCTATTGATGGGCTGACATTTTCCTCAACAGACCTGGAGGGGGTGCTGATGCCCCACAACGACTCGTTGGTGATAACCGCCAACATCATGAGCGTCCGAGTTCACAGGCTACTTGTGGACACCGGCGCATTCGCCAACATTCTCTTCAAATCCACCTTAGATGCCTTAGGTGATTTTGAGTCGTATTTGGAACCTAGCAATGCTAGGATAGTGGGGTTCGGAGAAGCTGTAACCGTCCCCCTAGGCAGTGTTAGGTTGAGCGTCCAACTTGTATCGGCTGAGGATCCCGAAAGGAGACTGACTAGGCTCATAGATTTACTAGTTGTCGACCAGCAGTCCTCCTACAACGGGTTCCTTGGCCGCCTATTTATTAATGAATTCAAAGTGGTGTGTTCGACCTACTACTGTTGTTTAAAATTCCCAACTCCAAAAGGTGCCAGAACTATAAAAGGTGACCAGAAAAAGGCCCGAGAGTGTTTACTCCAAATCAAAGACGACCGGGTCAAGAAGTCTGTTACACATGTCCACATCCTCGAAGAGGACGTACAAATTCCTGCAGATGAGCCAAACATCCTAGACGTCATCTCGGTCGAAACTGAGATGATGGAGGTAGGCGATTTGTCAGAAATCAACCGAGGCACTGGACCTGTGCAAGACACACAACCGACACCAATGGAGAGCTTGGATGAAACCCAAGTGTTGAGACCTGCGCAGGGGTCAGTACCTGCGCAGGAGCAGCAACATGCTCCCATGGAGGTGGTTGATGAAGCCCAAGATGGGGGACCTGCGGGAGGTCAAGAACCAACACCAATGGACGTTGACCCAACTCCCCAAGTCACCGCACCATCCCAAATTGACAAACCACCGGAGGTGCTCACAGCCGATGAGCCCGCCCAAGCTGAAAGCCAACCCGATGACTTCGAACCGCGCATAGGCCACGAGCCTGTGCAGATGTAAAAAGAGGAGTGGGACGAGTTCATCAGCGACCCGAGATGGAAAAGTTAAAAGAGAAAAGCCACCCCCATGGAAGAATTGACGGCACTCCCTGTGGACCCGGAAAGGGACTTAGAACTTTTCATCGGTTCTGAGTTACCTGAACCGTACCGATCGAGGATGGAGCTGTTCTTAATGACCAACCTGGATGTGTTTGCCTGGTCCCACGAAGACATGACGGGGATCCCGTTGGAACATGCTTGCCACAGACTTAACATAGATCAGACGAGGAGACCCATACGCCAAAAGCGGAGGAAGTATGGACCAGACAAGTACGCAGCTCTAACTGTTGAGGTGGAGAAGTTGTTAGACAACAAACTCATCAAGGAAGCTTTGTGTCCGCAGTGGGTTGCGAACCCCGTCCTGGTGAAGAAACACAATGGGACGTGGAGACTCTGCATTGACTTCACGGACCTGAACAAAGCATGCCCAAAGGACAACTTCCCGCTGCCTCACATCGACCAGCTGGTGGATAGCACCGCAGGCCATGAGATGATGACATTCATGGATGCTTTTGCAGGCTATCACCAGATAGCTCAACACCCAGATGACCAGGAACACACGGCGTTCTACACCAACAAGAACATGTATTGCTGGGAAAGGATGTCGTTCAGACTCTTCAACGCCGGAGCCACCTACCAAAGATTGGTGAACAAAATGTTTGACCAACACATTGGCGAATCCATGGAGGTGTACGTGGATGACATAGTTGTCAAGAGTTTGCTAGACCACCTAAAACAGACCATCGACATACTGCGCCACTACAACATGAAGTTGAACCCCAAAAAGACCAGCTTCGGCGTACACTCCGGAAAGTTCCTGGGGCACCTAGTTAGCCAGCGTGGAATTGAGGTCAACCCAACACAGGTTCAATGCATAATCGAGATGGGTATACCCGATTCCGTCCAAAAAATTCAAAGACTGACTGGATGCATGGCAGCCCTGAATAGATTCATCTCCAGGTCCGGTGACCGAAATCGTCCATTCTTCGAGGCAATTAAGGCAAACACACGGAGGTACAAAGAGGCGGCCAAAGCCAACAAGCTCCACCTCAAAAACCACTTCGTCTGGACAAGTGAATGCCAACGAGCCTTCGAAGACATCAAAACATACCTAGCGGATACACAGGTCCTGTCAAAATCGATACCTGGAGAGAAGCTGTATCTATACCTAGCCGCGTCGGAGGTGGCCATCAGCTCAGTCCTGGTCCGAGAAGAGGCGAAAATGCACCTACCAGTGTACTACGTGAGCCAAGTCCTACACGAAGCTGAGTTGCGATACACCCCAACAGAGAAGCTGCTTATGCACTGGTGATGAGTGTTAGAAAATTGATGCCCTATTTCTTTGACCACCCGGTAGAGGTGCTGACAACGTTCCCACTACGCCAAATACTACAGCGCCCAGACACCGCCGGGCGCCTGCTGAAATGGTCACTGGAGATCAGCCAATACGGTATAACCTACGCACCCCGAACAGCGATCAAGGGACAAGCACTTGCCGACTTCATCGTCGAGCTAACTTTCCCACAAGATCCGACGAGGGTGCGTATAGCTCTGTGGCATCTCTACGTAGATGGATCATCAACCAGCGTAGCAGCAGGCGCTGGCGTGGTCCTGATCAGCCCGGACAAACAAGTCTTCACCTCCGCAATTCGGTTCGACTTTCGAGCAACCAACAACGAGGAGGAATATGAAGCACTGATAGTGGGACTTAGGCTATCATTAGCTCTGGGGGCAACCAATCTTCAAGTTTTCAGAGATTCCCAGCTAATAATATCCCAAGTCCGGGGGGAATATGAGGCAAAAGACCAGCAGATGATGACCTACCAGAAGATAGCCGCACATCTGATCTTGATGTTTACGCAGGTTTACATCAATCAGATACCACGGCTAGAAAATACACAAGCAGATGCTCTAGCCCGGCTAGCTACTAGCAACGGCGAAGCCAAATTCACAGAGGTTGTGATCACCACACTGAAAAACCCATCGACATCCGATTACAAGATAAATCAAACCTCGAGTGGGGGGCAGGAGAATAGTGAAGATGGTGAAGATTGGCGCACTCCAATCCAAAAATATTTGGCAGAAGGAACAACCCCCGTAGACACCTGGGAAGCTAGCCGGCTAGCAAAGCAAGCTGCCAGATATACATTACTGGATGGCCAACTCTACAAACGTGGATTCTCTCTACCCCTACTCAAATGCCTAACTAGGAAGCAGGGGTTCGAAGTGTTAGAAGAAATTCACGAAGGGATTTGTGGGAGTCACGCTGGGGGGCAAGCATTGGCATACAAGACGATCAGGCAGGGCTACTACTGGCCCACTCTTCGCAAAGATGCCATCAGCTTCGCTCGAAGGTGCCGAAAGTGCCAACTTTTCGCACCTAACATCCACTCCCCAGCCAACCAGCTGAAGTCGGTGTTCAGCCCATGACCTTTCACAAAATGGGGAATCGACTTGATCGGCCCATTTCCACCTGGTAGAGGCGGTGTAAAGTTTGTTGTTGTAGCAGTAGACTACTACACTAAGTGGGCTGAGGCCGAAGCTCTCACAACTATAACCCAGGAAAGGATGATCGGCTTCGTTTGGAAAAACCTGATCTGCAGATTTGGGCTCCCACAGTCGGTCATCACTGATAACGGAAGACAGTTCGAATGACAGAAGTTGAGGGACTTCTGCGGTTCATGGAACATCAAGAAGCACTACTCAACTCCATATCATCCCCAGTCGAACGGCCAGGTCGAGGCGGTGAACAATATTCTGAAACACATATTGAAGCTCCGCCTCGAAGAAAAGAAAGGGAGTTGGGCAGACGAACTCCCGGAGGTCCAATGTCTTATAGAACTTTCTATAGGGCCAGCACCGGGGAGACCCCGTTTGCCCTAGCCTTCGGAACTGAAGCAGTAGTCCCGGTTGAAGTCCAGAACAAGACTTGGAAGGAGGTGAGGTATGATGAAGAAAAAAATGATGAAGCCCTGGCAGTAGAGAAGGATCTGATCGAAGAGACCAGAGCTTCGTCAGAAATGAAAAACGCCACCTACAAGCGTAGAGCGGAAAAATATTACAACTCTCAAGTCCGAGACCGAAAATTCAAGGTCGGAGACCTGGTGTTAAAAAAGAAATTGATGGCCCCACCAAGTGTATTCTGTTCAAACTGGGAAGGACCATTCCGGGTCACCGCAGCCTGGCCAAACGGTACCTATGATCTAGAAGATGCAGAAGGCAAAACTTCGTCATACACCTGGAGCTCGGAACACCTGAAAAAGTTCTACCAATAGACTAGGATCCTGTAATAGACTAGTCAAGGGTTTGCATCAGAAATGTCGATGGCAACCGATGTAAATTACGTTGCTATAAAAAGTCAGAGAAATTCAGAAAAATTCCCAAGTGTTTGGACCTGTGCAGCTCTCCAACCAGGCGAGCTGCACCAGGTCGCCCACTGCTCCAGAGAGCTCGCCCACGTACTCGAAAATCCATAATGCGCAAGGACCAAGGTCCCGAGCGTTGTAATCAAAATAGCTCGAAGGCAAAGGCCAAAGCGCCCAAGGTCACGAAGGTACCCTTCCCAAAGGGTTGCTAAGCACCTGCTGCCATAAGTTAGAAAAATTCGTGAAAAAGACGAAAAAACATCTAAGGCAAGGTTCATGAAACCCGATGGCCCAACGTGAATTAGTCGAAGTGCAGTTCGCCACCCTAAGTGGTCTAAGACGAACGATTCGCGGCCCTAACTGGCATAAGACGAAGAATACGCACTCTCAAAACAGAGGTACAATTCATAGTCGTAAGTGACGTAAAACAAACAATTCGCTTCTCAAAGTAGAATAAGACGAACAATTATGTACCAGAAAAATAAACAAGAACGAGCTATTTAGAAAATTATAACATAAACGCGCAAACACATAGATAAAAAGAGTTGGACAAAAAATGCTCGACTTATATTCAAAAGATACTTAAGAGATTTTCAAGCCAAAAATATACTTGAAAAAATCCTAGTGCTGGCCACAAAGGCCGACCAGCTGGCCATCTTTGAACTACAAAAAGCTCCTTCTGGGCGAGCTGCACGTGCCCAGTGAGCTAAATCTACTTAAACAAAAAGAAAAAGCTACAAAAATGGAGCTCCTTCTGGGCGAGCTCTGCAACCCGGCGACCTACTAAAACAGAACTACGAAAGCAAGAGAAGCAGGCCTAGACCTCGGGATCGGCGACCTCTTGGACAGGAGCGACCTGGCTGATGGGTATGGCAAGCTCGACATCAGAAGTGATGTTCCCAGAGAGTCAGCTAGTGTCGAGCTCGCTTATGTTGACCATCGCGTCCCCGCAAACCTCCTGCATCTGCTCCATCGTTGGTGGGACCTCGCCTCCAGCATCCCCCTCGGCATCCCCAACCTCCTGGGCAAGGTCGGCAGTCAAGACCTACTTCGTCTGGATAATGTTGAATTTTTGACGAGCAGCATCAAAATTGATCCCATAGCCCGCAAGGTCCCCGATGTTTAGCTCCGTGCCGGGGGGAATCGTGGACTTCTCCAAGCAGTCTTCGAACTCGCTGACAAGGGCTTCCCATTCACTATCATTATTCATCCGAGCCCATTGGAAGGAGCGAATAACTTCAGTAAAGCATAGCACGAAGCCCTTGTCAGTAGCGACCACCTCGGCAAGCTCCAATGCCTCAGGTGTGATGGCGACATCGGAGCGGCTCTTAAGCTCGGTGATCTCTAGGACCTTGGCGGCGACCTCTTCCCGCAGCTTCTGACACTCCTCTGAATTCCCCCGGCTCTGATCCCGAAGGAGCCCTACCTCAACCCGGGTCAGGGCGAGCTCCTCGTCCCGGGTAGCAAGTGTCCGGTGAGCTTCCTCGAGTTCGGTCTGTTGCTGGCGGAGGTCGGCTTGGAGTTTCTCAGCTTTTTTGACGGCGAGCCGCTCCGCCTCCAGTGAGGCCTTCGCCTTAGTTTCTGCCCTCGCGAGCTCGTCAAGGGCCTTTTTATTCTCATCACCCACCTTGGTGAGCGCCTTCTTCGTGTCGTGGCGAGCTCTGTTCGCGGCAGTGATCTCATCGGTGACGAGCTGGGCCGCCGCCATCACCGCACAAGCATAGTGCATCGCCAACCTCGCCTTATCGGCGGACTTTTGCCTCTCTATCATGGCGAGCTCCGAGGCGGAGAGATACTTGGGAGCCTCAGTGAATATCCGGCGAGCTGACCCCTCCGGGAGGTCTCTCGACGAGCTCCGGGCCTTACACCACTAGGCGGTATGAAGAGATTCAGGCCGCTGTGGTAGCTCGGCGGGAGTATACCTGCACATGCTCGAATCAGTTAGCAAAAATTATGAAAATCACAATGGCTTCCAACTTCAAAAGAGGTCGCCCACTTACCCGAACCTATCGGGGTTGAGCCCGAGAAAGGTATCATCCAGAATAGGGACCCCGTAGGGAGACGGCGGGGGCGCACTCTGAGGAGTTGGAGGCGCCTGAGAAGGTAGAGTAACTAGAGCTCGCCCTGACCCTGCTTGGGTTGATCCGGAGCCCCCTCGCCCGCTATGCTCGACGGAGTCACCCTCAGTCCTAACTCGCTTGGCGGGGCGAGCTTCTTCTTCACTTACACGCGAGCCATCTCCCCGGTGGAGAGCTCGCCTCGTTTGGTGGAGTGGAGGGGGCTGGGTGCCCCGTTCAGGGTCTAAACCTCGGCCCACCCCTTTCTTTGGACCGGCGACCTTCTCCTTCTGTGGGGGAGGCGCCGAGGTCCTCTGAGAACTAGAGCCCCCAGCCTTTTCAGTGGCCTTGGCGAGCTCCAGTTTCTTTGTCGCGTCCAAAACGGCCCCCGAGGGGATACCTTCCCTTCCCGGATGAGGTTTACCCATCCTCAGCTGCCGAGCTAAGAAGTGGTAGGCTTCAGGAACTTCAACGGGTGGGAGCTCGGCGGCGGGACCTACACCTGCATGATAAATGATAAGTAAATCCGGTGATCTCGACGTATGAGGCAGCGAGCTGTGGGAACTTCATAATGGAAAAAGTTTAAAACCTTGAGCAGCGAGGTGGTGTGGTGAGGTGATGAGGCTGGCGAGCCTACGACAGTGATGTTGGCACAAATGTTCGATCTCGCGATCTTTCTTTTCCCGCAAACAACACACTGTCCGCACGAACTCGAAGCCAATTGAAATCTCTGGCTTCCCGCGGCTCGACTTGTGGCGCTTCAAACCTGCAAAAAGATAGATTAGGTCAGTAATCTAATCCGACGCACACACGCTAAGGAATGCCACCTACAGGTCGCCTCCCCGTAAGTCTCGGGGGTAGGGATGCGCCCTCCACGACCATTAGAAGCTCGCCAGTCTCCCCCAATAAAGAAGAACTGCTCCTTCCAGTCCTGGATTTTATTGGGGAGGTCGCCCAAGAATTTTCCCCCCGGGCGAGCTTGGAAAGAGTAGTATCCTTTCCCCTCCCTTACTTGTCGGATCACATTGAAGAGCTCGCTGATCTCTGCCGTACTCAGCCAATTTTCATAGCCCTCGAGGCCGAAGACAGTCAGAGCTGCCAACAGATTGCTCCATGCGTTCGGAGTAAGTTGTGTAATGGCAAGGCCCGTGTCCGCCAGAAACTGCCCGATGATAGGGTGAAGGGGGAGGGTGAGCCCGGCCTTCAGAGTGTGATAGTTCATGGCTGTGAGTCCGGCAGGGGGGAGGTCGGCTCGCTCTTTCTCCTCAGCAGGGTACATAAATATATCCAACGGAATACAGAACCGCCTCCGAATATCTGGGAGGGCAAACTCACTGACGAAGCTCTCCACCCCGTTTGCCTTGAGGTCAGATTTGCCAGCGGCCTTTCGGATCGGAGCTCGCCGGGGTAAGGGGAAGCTCGCCCCGTGGGCTCTCACATATTCGTTCCAGTCGAACTCATTCACGACCTCGGCGGAGATTTGATGTTCCGGAAGCTTGGGAAAGGGAAAGTCGATGAAACGGAGATATTCATAAGTGACCTCCGTCCCCATATCCTCTCCAACCTCTTCGTCGACCTCGCGGGCTAGCTCGCCAGCAATATCGCCGGCCCCAACCTCGGCGACCTCCTCCCGGGTATCGGTCTCGGTGACCTCTTCTTCGACCAGGGCCGCGGCTCCCCCGGAAGCTCACTCAGAGTAGTCCCAGAGCTCGCGGAGTGGGGATTGCTCGCCAGAACTAGTAGCCCGCTCGCCAGAGTCAAAATGAACTGACCCCAGGAGCTCGCCACTGTCCGGGAAAGTTTCGGAGCTCGCCCCGGAGCTCGAGGAGATGATCACAGGTGCCACTTGGGGGTTTGGGCAGTCATCGGTCATTAGTCCTTTTCCCAAATCACGATTCGGAGGGGTGCGACTCGAAGAATTCTCAGACATGGTATAGACGTCGCCGGAAAGTTTTGGTTTTCAACAAAAAGAATTTGAAACAAGAAAGAAGAAAAATCCGGATTTCTACCTTGGGGGATGTTCGGAGACACGCCTGGAGCAGAGGAACGATATCCAGAAATGCGCTCTGAGAAGTGAGGAAGCAAAGTGAGGAATTTTCTCGATTTCGCCTATTTATAGACGTTGGGCGCGAGCTCGAAATTCCTGAAAGATCAGGGACCTTTTTGCAAAGAATTTGAAAAGTTATTATCTTGGGCGCGGGAAATGACACTCATGGGGACGTGTGCGACGCCTCGAACTCCACCCACGTCGGCTCGAGAGACCGCTTTGCACGAGCTCGCCTGAGAGTTCGCATGCCAGCTCGCCCACACATGCCATGAGTCATGATGAAGGCGAGCTGGGGGGCAATTGTTGATGGGCGAGCTACTCGAGGCAAATCAGAGAATCAAGATATCACCTAGGAGGTCACCCGCGAGCTCGCCAGAGTGCCAAGCGCACCTCCGGGCACCAAGGCGTAGGAGCTCGCCTGGGTGTTCATCTCTGAGCTCGCTCGGGTGCTCACCTCTGAGTTCGCCCGGGTGCTCATCTCCGAGTTCGCCTATGAGCTCGCATGATAGTGTATAGGACCCCGATGGTGCGCTCTTTTTCCCTCCGTCCGGTTTATCCACAAGGGTGGTTTACGGCGAGGTTTTTAATGACGCTCATCTAGTCTAAGGCATAGTAGTAGGACGAGACAAGACATAGGGAGCAGTGTGAGAGACCAAGACGAGGGTAAGGAACCCTCGTCAACACCGGAAGCCATATAGGCTCGTAAGGTGCCGTCTCACACTCGCACACCTATAAATAAGACCTCTCTTGTACTATTCACACAATTCTAATACATTCCCTACATTACAATATTTCTCTCTCTAAACTCTCTACACCCCCCCTTCATATTATATCCAAGAACACAAATCATAAGATTATTGTTTGGTAGAATTAATCTGTTATAAAGCCACATAAACGAACACGATTAAGAAATTCTATCAACAGTTACATTGTATGTGCAACACATATTTATTCTTAATAAAAATACATTTTATCCTATAGTAACACATATATGCTCATATAATAACACAAATTGAGGAACAAATATGTGTTACAATTAGAGTAAATATGTATTACTGCAAATTTATGTTACAATTGGAGTAAATTTGTGTTACTGCAAATGTGTGTTACATCTAGAGTAAATGTGTGTTACAATTAGAGTAAATGTGTGTTACTGCAAATGTATGTTACAATTAGAGTAAATGTGTGTTACAATTAGAGTAAATGTGTGTTACTGCAAGATCAAATGTGTGTTACTGTATGCACAAACATTTATTTATCCTTATAAAAATATATATTATATTTTATATAACATATATAAGGTGTTAAATGATGTATTAAGTACATGAATAACATATTATTAATATAAATCAACAAAGAAAATAAAAAATAAATTAAGTAACACATATTTATACTTGCAGAAATACATATTTTCTTTATAGTTACTTGAAAAGTATAAAAAATTAATTTTTTAAGAATTAGTAACACAGATTTTGGCTAATTGTAACACGCCTTTGCCCAAATTGTAACATACATGAGAGCGAAAAAACATATTATTAACACAAATCAACAAAGAGAATAAAAAATAAATTAAGTAACTCATATTTATACTTGCAGAAATACATATTTTCTTTATAGTTACTTGAAAAGTAGAAAAATTTAATTTTTTAAGAATTACTAACACAGATTTTGCCAAATTGTAACACGCCTTTGCCCAAATTGTAACATACCTAGGAGCGAAAAAACATATTATTAACATAAATCAACAAAGAGAATAAAAAATAAATTAAGTAACACATATTTATACTTACAAAAATACATATTTTCTTTGTAGTTATTTGAAAAGTACAAAAAATTATTTTTTTAAGAATTAGTAACACAGATTTTGCCTAATTGTAACACGCTTTTGCCCAAATTGTAACATACCTGAGAGCGAAAAAACTTGGAACTACAAGTTGCGCGAATTTTGGAAAAAAATGTCCAAATCTGACCCGACCCGATTTAGATCCGCGAATTTTTCAAAAATAAATATTTATACGGTAAAAATTTCTACACAAGTGTTGATTAATAAATTACTCCACGAATCCACTTCTCCATTCTTTATATAATAAATATATACATATATATTAGTAATAAATCTCATTACTGAATATTATTATATATTTTTTTGTATGTGTTTTTTTAATTTTTTTATTACATAAAATTGTAACAATACAATTTCAGTGAAAGTTGGACAAATTAATACAGATATTTACATAGCGATTACGACTAAAGTGGAACAAAAAAGGATGAAGACATTAAAATAGAGATTGTTGTCTCTTTGTAGTTTAATTTTTCATTGTAATATTATATTACGATTTTAATTTTAATTTGCATAATATTTTTATTTAATTAAAAATATATAGTATAATAAAAAATTCATTTAAAATAAATATTATAATATTATGCCAAACAATAGAGTCAATTATTGAGAACAAGGTGTTTTCATTATAAAATAGTGTTATATTAATTCTAGAGGCACACTTACGTAGAAATTTCTACCGTAGAAATTACCAAAAATAGATATAATAAAAAACTAATCCTACGCGCGCCTCCTCACTACTCACATTCATGCATACCATTATAAATTTTCCCAACTCCTGGCTAGGGTTGCAAACGAATCAAATAATTTTGATTCGATTCGGTATTCATATTCGAATTTTGATATTCGTATTCGAAATTTTATGATTCGAATTCGATTACAAATATTCGATTCGATTCGATTATTATTCAAATACGAATACAAAATAATGATATTCGATTCGATATTCGTAAATATTCGATTAAATATTTTTTTATAAATATTATAATGATAATAGACTTAATAGTTAGTATAATTATTGCTATTATTATTATTGTTATTATTATTATTTTAAGATTATAGACCATTAGAAATTTATGGCTACTATAATTACTATTATTTTAAGGATGTAAGCTCATTAGATAATAATCTAGATATTCTATGCACCTATATTTCAAACTCTTACCCGAGGGTTGTAAATGAATCAAATACTTTTGATTCGATTAGGTATTCGTATTCGAATTATGATATTCGTATTCGAATTTTTATGATTCGAATTCGATTCGAATTTTTATGATTCGAATTCGATTCGATTCGATTCGATTATTATTCAAATACAAATACAAAACTATGATATTCGATTCGATTCGATTCGATTCGTTTGCAACCCTACTCCTGGCAGCCCACAACCGCCCAGCCCCAGCCCTACCCAGCCCCGCCCCAGCCCCAGCCCCAGCCCCAGCCCTACGCACACATACTCCACGCAATACGCGTGCCCTCCCACACACAACCCCCCCTGCCAGTCTGCCACCCACACTTCATACAAACCTTACTTTTCTTCATTCCATACTAATATTTTATTTTAATTTTTTATTATTATATTGATTAAAATATATACATTTAATATTATATTATATATAAATATTTATATATATAGTAACACACAATTAATTTTATAGTAACACATATTTGCTCTAATAGTAAAATATATTTGTCTCTCAATTTATGTTACAATATGGACAAATGTGTGTTACTCTAAGAACAAAATATATTTTTATGAGAATAAATATGTGTTTCATAATTTATTTATCATCCATTTAAATATAGGTACATTGTTTCATGTAATACATATGTTATTATATGAAAAAATAATTATTTATATAAAAATGAATAAATATTTGCGAATAATTAATATTTATTTTTATAGTAACACACATTTGCTCTTGCATTATGTGAAAAATTATTTATTCTATAAAAATAAATGAATATATGTAAAATAACAACATTTTATAAAATAGTAACACACATTTGCTCTAATAGTAACATACATTTATCTCCCAATTTATGTTATAATATGGACAAATGTGTGTTACTGTAAGGACAAAATGTATTTTTATGAGAATAAATATATGTTTCATAATTTATTTATCATACATTTAAAGGTAGGTACATTGTTTCATGTAATACATATGTTATTCTATGGAAAAATAATTGTTTATATAAAAATAAATAAATATTTGTAAATAATTAATATTTGTTCTTATAGTAACACACATTTTGCTCTTGCATTGTGTGAAAAATTATTTATTCTATAAAAATAAATGAATATATGTAAAATAACAACATTTTATAAGATAGTAACACACATTTGCTCTAATAGTAACACATATTTGTCTCACTTTTTGTGTTACTATATGGGCAAATGTGTGTTACTATATGAACAAAATATATTTTTTATGATAATAAATATGTGTTTCTTAATTTATTCATCATCCTTTTAAATCTAAGTAAATTGTTTTATGTAATACATATGTTATTATATTGAGAAAATAATTATTTCTATAAAAATAAATAAAATATTTGTGAATAATCAATATTTATTCTTAAAGTAATACACATTTTGCTTTTGCATTATGTGAAAAATTATTTATTCTATAAAAACAAATGAATATATGTAAAATAATAATATTTTATAAGATAATAACACACATTTACTCTAACAGTAACATATATTTGCTCTTCAATTTGTGTTACTATATAGACAAATGTATGTTACTATATGAGTAAATGTGTATTACTATACTAACATAAATTAAGAACAAGGTTTTAAATTAATTATATAATATTATTTAATTTATTTTTAAACTTATAATAATTAAAAGTTAATACTACAACATGGATCATATATGTGATTCGCTGCATGTGTTTTTAGGGAAATCCCTGAGCCGCATGGCCGCGCGCGTGAAATATTTTCTTTCTTAAATCTATTTTTAAAAATTTGTACCGTAGAAATTTTTATATAAGTTTTTGTCTTAATTCTAAAATAGAGATAACTATCGAAGACAATGGATAAGCAAAAATTGATTAATGCTAATATTAAAAGTTCTTCTCCAATGAAAACACAATCGACTTTGTATATTTTACCCGTGTTAAAAAAAAAAAAAATAACTTTATATGTTTTGCTTTTTTTTTTTTTAAATTTCTCTGTTATTTCAACAATTTTTTAAAAGAACTCAATATAATAATTTTCTTAGATAATTAAATAGGATAGTTCCTTCTAATGCCAGACATTGTGTATCACTATATACCGAAATCGCAGCCAGCACAAAGGGAAATTAGAGGTGGACGATACGATATACTGAAAATTTTCTCATCGTTACTGTACCAAAATTTTCGATAACAAAGAATATCATGTTCTCATACCAAAAATTTCGATATCGAAAAAAAATTATATCGTTGATATACCGAAAATTTTAATTTTTAGTATAACAACAGTATACCAAATACTTCAGTATTTTTTGCATACATAAAATTTTGGTATTTTGTTATACTGAAATTTTAGACATTGTTCAAAAAGTCGGGCGACTTGACCGATTAGTCGGCGATTAGCCGCTAATCGATCCTTGACCGATCCAATTTACACCAAAACACTTAAAAAACTTTTGGGGGTAGTAGTCAGTGTCTAGAACCTATTACGTGAAAACTTGACCGACTAGGCAGCGATTAAACCGACTAGATGCCAACTAGGGCATTTCCAATTAGGCTTATTTCTCTTTGTTTTTTTAAATTTTGCAAACCCTAGGTAATTATAATAAAATAAAACTAAACCAACTAAAACATTAATCCCCTTTTAATTTTTAAATTTTGATTTTATTGAATTTTGATTTTCATTGTTGTTATTATTTATAATTTTAATATTAAAAAGTAGTGATATTAATTTTTATTATTATTTTTGTACATTGTTATTAATTTATTAATTATATTTATCATTTAGGTGCTTCCGACTAATTCTCGACCAGCGCTAGACCCTAGTAATCTGACCGACTATCGATTAACTACTTTTAAAATATTGATTTTAGATATATTGCGATATACCGAAATTATTTTCTTAAAAAATATATGAAATATCAATATGTTATTTTCGGTATACCATGATACAATATTTCTGTATACCAAAAATAATTTGATATATCACGGTATAATTTTTTTTTTATATTTATATATTGTTACAGTATCAAAAATTTTGATACGGTAAATATTGATAAATTCGATATTTTTCGGTGCAGTAAGTGTAGTATACCAGTATTTTCAGTATTTCCCCCACCAGTCCACCCTTAAAGGGGCTACCTAAAACTGTAACCATAAATTGCATTGCAGCCGCAACTACAACTTCCACAAGAGAAGAATCACCACTCCATCACAAGAAAAAATAAATATTTTCTCTCCGTCTTTCAAACTCAAAAATTTAAAACCAGATAGTTGAGTTGTAATTACTGGAGTTATCCATAATTTATTATAATTATATTCATTTAGGCTCTGTTTGATAGTGTGTAGGAAATTAGTGCGTAGCGGTGAGATTTCAATTATTAAGTGTGAGATTTGTATTAAATCTTAGTGTTTGGTAGTAAATATTTAAAAATAAATTATTTTTGTATTCTTATTTGGTAGGTTGTAGTTGGTATAATTTAATATTTATTTTTAATGATCTAATTTTTTTATTAGTGTTTGATAGGAAATATATGTGTTAATATTGAACAAAAAAGTCTTAGCGAAATTTCTTATACGAGTTACTGTTACGAAAATATATGTAATAACACCTATGGAGTGAGATTCATAGTTGTTGATAAAAGGATCTAAGCTTGAGATAAGCTTGAGGATTAGAGAA